>PVIR01034871.1:0-16879 GCA_004026965.1 Petromus typicus | reverse complement strand
CCAAAAAACAAAAAAAAAAAAAAAAAAAAAAAAAACTGGCGGGTGAGGTATGGAATATTAAATTACAGCTTACATATAAACAGAGGTTCCACAGACACTTGCCTAATGTTCTCCCTTCCCCTCTAAAAGTTACAAAACGCCTATCCTGGAAACTAGGCTAGTAAATCCTAGGTACAAATTTAAGAAATTGGTGGGGATAAAGAGAGAAATAGTAATCTTCAGGATATTTATACCTGCCACCAACATTAATGCATGGAAGAATATAATTGAAAAGCAAAAATCTAAGAGGCAGATAATAAATTTAAAGAATCTCAAGGACTCATAGAAGAAATTGCATCATCCTTTGCACAGGAATAATGCAAAGTCTGACATATCTTACTACCAACCTTGCACAAAAGCCATAGCCTACTTCTTGCATGAAATCAGCTAAAGAGCTCTCCATCATGGTTTTAGCTACCCCTCCAGAATCAGGCAGGATCCTGTCCATTAGAATGTCCCGTTTTTCAGGATATAAAAGTGGTGCAAGCACCACAGGACAGCGTTCTTGGGGAAAATCTGAGGAAGGAATAAGAACACATTGTAGTACTGATTAAAAACCAACAATCCTCTTTTATACTTTCTCCCCATTCAAACCATAAAACCTAATATGTGGACCACAAATTTATACTCAAAGTAAAGTGTAATTTTTCTAACCTGGTAACCCAAGTTATAACTTCATACCGGTTCCAGAATTTTGAGTCTTTTACATCTGTAGACTTTTAACTTTTTATGTTAGGATCCAATATTTACTGAACAATTCATCCTAAAGAGTACATTTTGATAACAGCATGATCGATTCCTACACAGTGAAGGCTTTAGAAACTCTCATGGTACATCAGTCCATTTCATCAACAAAAAGAAAGCATCTTATCATTGAGACAGTTATGCAGTTTGAAATTTAACTACATATTAACATTAGGAAGTTATTCTTGCTATTAGAATAATAGCAAGAAAGGCTGTTAATACTCCATCACTTACTTTGTTTTGGTACTAGACAACTGAACTCAGGGCTTCTGCACTGAACTACATTCCTAACCCTCTGTTCTCTTCTGAGACAGGGTTTCACTAAGTTGGCCAGGCTAAGCTCAAATTTTCCATCTTTCTGCCTCAATCTCCCAGTGCTGGGGTTATAGGCACATACCACCATGTCTGGCTCTACATACTTATTTTAAAAAGAGTAGTTTTCTCTCCAAAACGTGAATTCAATAAAGACTTACCTTGACACTAAAAAGCTAGTAATGGGAGAGGCAGTATCAAAAGTGACCAACTTTTAAAAACAAAATAGTTTCCAACTATAGGGTCCTTAAGAGGGAAAAAGCAGGGAAATAGGACAAATTATACCTGTGATTATAATTATATAAAAGATCCCTGGTGCTGGGTATAGTGGCAAATGAAAATTAATTCCAGCTATTTGGGAGTTAACTCAGCAAAAAGATGTCAAGTCAAGCCCAGCCTCAGCAACTTAACAAGATCCTATCTCAAAAATAATTTTAAAACATCTGAGGATATAGCTCAGCATTAATATTCTTTGTTCAGGGGCCAGGGATTTAGATCAGTGGTTCCGGCGCCTGTTTTACAAGCACAAGGGCCTGGGTTTGATCCTCGATAACCACATACAATACTGAGCATGATGAAGACTCACACCCAGCAGCAATCAGTACCACATACCACAGTGCTGGGCATGGTGGCTCACGCCTGTAATCCCAGCATTCAGGAGGCAGAGGCAGTAGGATTGCTGTGATGTGAGTTTGAGGTTGAGCTCAGGGCCAGCCTGAACCACAAGGCGAGACCCTGTCTCAAAAAAAAAAATTTTTTTTTTTAAAAAGACCCTTTGGTCAAATCCCTACCTAGTACCATTTTTAAAAAGTTGTCGTTATGTTCATTGAACTGGCTTTACCACTTTCATACTTCAAATAAGTCTCTTACACAGAAGATAGCAACATATGGAAGAAAGTAAACCGTCTTCTCTTATATTTAAAAATATTTTATATTCTCTTTTTAAAATGCTTGTAATTATCCAAGGAAATCACAAACAACAAGCTATGCAGAACCCTTACCTCTGCGCAGCGTCTTAAGAAAAGCGTCTATTTGTTCCTGTCCAACTCCAAAGGCTCCCTTCTGCCCAAAGAGGAGATGGGAGAGAAGGAGGTGTAGGACCTCTATTGCTATATCTTGGAAGCCACCTTCTTGATTTCCACTGACGTCTGCGTCAATGTAAGAACGCAGAAGATCCGGAAGCTTCTGTTTAATAAACTGAGCAGCTAAGTCAGATAAAACCAAAACAAGTTATTTTTGTACTATAATCAGTAAAAAATCAAATACCATCAAAACACAGATGATCATCCTTTTCACTGAACTCATTTCTCTAATACTTTCACAGCTCTCATTGGTGGGTAATAAAGAGACAACTGCTAGGGGCTGGTTAAGGGAAAAAACTTTACAACATGAAAAGATTCTTAACAGTTGTTAAAATAATGTGAATATACAATTGTATGCTTAAGAATTGTTATAGAAGGACCGGGGAGTTAGCTCAGTGGTTGTGGCACCTGTCCTGCAAGCTCAATGGCCTGGGGTGTTGGAGACTCATGCCCAGCAACAATCAGCACCACATACCACAGTGCTGGGTATGGTGGCTCATGCTTGTAATCCCAGCACAAGGGAAGCAGAAGCAGGAGGATTGCTGTGATGTGAGTTTGAGGCTGAGCTCAGGGCCAGCCTGAATTACAAAGCGAGACCCTGTCTCAAAAAAAAAGGAAAAGAAAAAAATAACTGTTATAAAGGTAAATTTTATATTTTAATCCACAGACAGACACTATGTAAATACTAATAAGAGCATGTTACTTTTTTTTGGTGTCAGAAATTAAATTTAGGACTTTGCACGTGCAAGGCAGGTGCAGTGCCACTGAGGTAAGTCCCCAGACCATAAAGTATGTTACTCTTAAGGGAAAAACAACTTACCAAAACCTCGGAGATCTGAACTGGAAGAATTCAAAAGGGCAAGACCAAAAATTACCTGAAACAAGAAATAGTCATATCAACCAGAGTATAATGGCTGTTTTTTATTTTTTTAAATGAAAAGCTATATTTTGCAGAGCATGACCCAATTGTTTATAATTCTAGCACTCAAGAGGCTGAGGCATGAGGACAGAGAGTTCCAGGCCAATCTGGAGTATAGAGCAAGTGTTAAATTATTAACTTTAACTACATAGCAAGACCCTGTTTCAAAAAATAACAACATATAAAAACTGTTTCTCTTTCTTTCTCTAAAAATTTTTCCCAAAGCACATATAAGCACATTCTAAGTCACAATATGTAAAGTAACAAGTTGTAAAAAGTTATGTTGGGAACACTGGTGGTAGTACATGCCTAGGAATCCCAACACTTCAGAGGATATGGTAAAGAGACTGCAAGTTCCAGGACAGGCTGGGATCCACAGCAAGTTCCTGGCCTAGACTACACAGAGACTGTCTAAAACCAAAACAACACAGAACACAAACAACCTTAACTTATTTTTAACCCCTAATTTCAATTCTGCCTATACATTTTTAAAAATTACTTACCTCTTGTACTTTGCTTAACTTAAGAACTTTACTCAGCTGGGCAAATAAGTGGGGTGCAGGCTTTAAACTCTGAAATAAACCAAATTGCATTTACAAACTATAGCTTGATTTTGAAGATTACTCAGACTTTATTATAGCACTATGTAAAAGTAACACAATTCTGTAGCACTGCTAAAATCAATATGCCATATGCTCAAACTATGGACAAACACACTTAGGTCTTCACAAGATAAAGTTTTTAATAAGATTCTATTTACTATCAAATGAACTGCCCTGCTTTTCTCAGAAAGCTACAAAAGATATTCCAAAGAGGCCAGGCATGGTAGCACACACCTGTAATCCTAGCATTCAGAACACTGAGTCAAAAAGTTCTCCACAAGTTTGAGGCCAGCCTGGACTACAGAGTGAATTCAAGACAAATCTGAACTATAAAGCAAGACCTTATCTCAAAATACTCAAAACATACCCCAAATAAACTACAAAAATTTGTTTTTTAAATTAAGACATGACATTAAAACAAAATAAGAAAGAAACATCAAAAACTAAAGCTTAAGAGCTTTTAAAATTATACTAATCTCTAATCTTTGGGCTGAGCATTTAGCTCAGTGGTTCTGGCACCTGCCTTGCAAATGCAAGGGCCCAGCTTTGATCCCCAGTAACCATTTACAACAATGCTGGGCGTGGAGACTCATGCCCACCAGCAATCAGTACCACATACCACAGTGTAGGTCCTGGTGGTTCACTCCTGTAATCCCAGCACTTGGGAGGCAGAGGGAGGAGGATTGCTGTGAATTCGAGGTTGAGCTCAGGGGTTGGCCTGAACTACAAAAGTGAGATCCTGTCTCAAAAAAACTAATCTTCAGGTTAGGAGAAGGAAAAATAATACCAACCTTCTGATAGTGCAATGGATTATCAATGGCATAGGACAACGTTGAGATAAAATTTGGCTTTGTAATCAGCGACGCACACTCCTGAATCAGAAACTGAGTCTTTAAGAATAAAGATAAATTTTTATTAGCATTAACCATCATTTAACTAACATGAAAGAACAATCTAATACTGTATATTTATATCACAATATGCTCTTTAAAGATATTAAACTACTTCATGTCTATTAGCAACAAGCTTTAAACCAAAATTTCCACAAAACAGAAATTTCTGACCAAGATTTAAAGCCTTAGGACTGAGAATCAGGCCAGACATTCAATCTAAGACATGATATATCCTCTCCATCTTACTAATGTTTTAAGCAAGATATCCCCATTCCTACTTACTTTAGGTAGGTCAGGCCCCCACTCTCTAATCCCAAATTAGGGAATTATAATGGTCTAGGCAGGAAAGGAAAAGGAAACAACAATGGAATATGCCCCAACTCCTTTATGCCATTCAGCTAATATTTTCTGGATGCTATTTTGCACACGTTGTTTGTTAAAAATATTATGCTCAAAATTGCAATTCTGTGAGCAAATAGAGCTATGTTCCCATAAACTATTAGCCTCAAATACCTGATGAAAATCTTTGCCACTGCTTTTACCATCGCCACTAAAATCCACATGAGAGAATAGGCAGCGTAGTAAATGCCTGTCTGCCTCAGGACCGTGCCGATTCACAATCTAAAAAAGAAAAAAAAATGGAAGATTTTTAAAGGAGGGTTAAAAAAAAGACAAAAAACAAAGAACTGGGAATATAGTTCAGTGGTACATAGTTCAGCGGTAAAGTTTTACCTTGCACTCAAGGCCCCAGGTACAACCCTAAGCATAAAAAACAATAAAAGACTTCTAGGGTAAATTGTAAGTTACCTTAATTATTCTATTCATTTTGGAATAAGAGCTACAGGAATTACTGAGATGAGTACCTATCTCCAATGATTATTTTTTAAATGTTCCTATCGGTGGAGGACAGAAAAACTACCATAAATTACCATAACTCTGTGCATTGATGATACTCTACAAAAATATAAAGTAGCACCAGATGATATTTAGTAGAAATAAAGTATTTTTTTCAGCAAGTTTTAACCAACAATCTTGTGACCTGCACTTTCTAGTAACAAACTCTGATTCTTCTGTTTTGTTTTGTTGTTGGCCTTTCTGAGACAGGGTCTTGCTTCGTAGTTCAGGTTGGTCCTGAATTCAGCCTTGATTTGAAATGAGAAATCCTCTTGCCTCTGCCAGTCACCATGCCTGGCGTTGTATTTGGTTACCTGGGATTGATCCTGGGCCCTTCTGCTTGCAAGGCATGCGCTGGAAACACTGAGCTAAAGCCTCAGCCCGCAATTCCGATTCTTATTGGTCCCATGTTGCTGCTGTACACACATAACAACCCACCTGGGAACTGAACTCAGGCTCTTGTGCTTACAAAGCAGGCACAGTGCCAGTGTGCTAAATCCCTAGCCCAGAATTCTTGATTCTTTACAGTCTGTATGGCACAACGCTAATATTTGACTTCAGTGATTGAGATGCTACTCTTAAGCTTTATTAGTTTCTTGCTGTTCTTCCAACTTACCAATGCTCACATTTTCTCTCCTCTACCTGCAATTTCTAGGCATCTACACACAGTTCATCACTACTGGTCATTCCAGAGACGCAAATGAAAACACTGAGATTCTACCTCACTCAAGAAATGACTGCTATCAAGAAATCAACCAAAAACAAATGCTGCCAGAATGGTAGGGAGAAATGAACTCTTCTCCACTGCTGGTGGGGATATAGACTGTGCAACCACTGTGAGATTCCTCAAAAAACTAGGATTAGAGGTCCCATTTGACTCTACCATTTCCCTGCTGGGTATGTTCATGAAAGAATAAAAAGCATCACACTACCACAATATTATGTGCACCTGTGTTTATAGTGGCATTATTTGTCATAGACAGCACACATTTTGTAATAGCTTCTACTATCTGGGAAACAGCACAAATGCCCATCAACTGGTGACTGGATAAAAGATGTGGGTTTTGGGGGGATTTTTTTAATAAAATGGACTACCATTCAACCACAAAGAACCAGACCTATTTATAACTAAATGAATGCATACTGAGGCCATACTCAAGTGGGGAAAAAAAAAAAAAAAGAACACGTGTAAAAGTTAAACTGTCTCTGGTGTGAGAAACTGAAAAGTGTAAATGAGGATCAAAATGTATAACAGATAATGTGAAATGGAACAGAAGATTCAAAGAGAAAGTAAGGGAATGGAGGAAAGGAGGAAAAGAAAAACTGGGAGACAAGAAAAAACTGAAACAAAGATTTTATAAATACGGAGGGCTAGAGGGTAGAAGGGAAGGAGGGGAATGGAAAAAAACAGAACTAAGATACATCACACAGAGGTTCAAATTCCCAATGGTGAATACGATCATGCATAATGTAGAAATAAATGTAAAAACAAAAGATGTCAATTATTCCAAATTTAATTTAGTCAATTCAATCTCAGTCAAAACCACAGCAAATTATTTTGTGAATATCAACAAACTGATTATATATTTTACATGAAAAAAGAAAAGATTTAGTGTAGTCAAAAAACTCAAGAGCCGGGCCGGGGAGTTAGCTCAGTGGTTCCGGCGCCTGTCTTGGTGCCTGTCTTGCAAGCACAAGGGCCCGGGTTCGATTCCCCGGTAACCACATAACAATACTGGGTGTGGAGATCCACACCCAGCAGCAACCAGTACCACATACCACAGTGCCGGGCGTGGTGGCTCACGCCTGTAATCCCAGCACTCGGGAGGCAGAGGCAGGAGGATTGTGATGTGAGCTTGAGGCTGAGCTCAGGGCCAGCCTGAACCACAAAGCGAGACCCTGTCTCAAAAAACCTAAAAAAAAAAAAACTCAAGAGCCACTAAGTTACAGAACTGATACCACCTGATTTCAAAACTGAAATAAATGGGATACTTAGGCACTGGCAAGAGAATGAACAGCTCAGTAGAACAGAGCAGACAATCCAAAAATGGACCCACTAACAAAAGAGATCAAAGATCGAAACAGACATTTCTTCAGGAGCTACCTGCTTAAGAAATATTCAGACTTGGGCTGGGGAATTAGCTCAGTAGTTCCGGCACCTGTCTTGCAAGTGCAAGGACCAGGTTTGATCTGGGTTATCCACATACAATACTGGGTGTGGAGACTGAGCCCAGCAGCAAGCAGTACCACATACCACAGTGCCGGGCATGGTAGCTCACCCCTGTAATCCCAGCACTCGGGCGGCAGAGGCAGGAGGATTGCTGTGATGTGAGTTTGAGGCTGAGCTCAGGGACAGCCTGAACTACAAAGCGAGACTCTGTCTCAAAAAAAAAAAAACAACTAAGAACAAAAGCTGTATGACCTGCTAAAGACTTAAAGAGCCATATGAAATTATTAGGTCAAAGGCTAAGGAGTGCAGCTTTCAAAATCTATTCTAAGGAGGGCTAGGGAGTTAGCTCAGTGCTTCCTGCACCTGCCTTGCAAGTGCAAGGGCCTGGTTCAATCCCAGGTAAACACATACAGCAAAGCCAGGCATAGTGACTGATGTCCATTAGCAATCAGCACCATATACCCGTGGTGGGCATGGTGGCTTACGCCTATAAGCCCAGCACTCGAGAGGCAGAGCCAAGAGGATTGCTGAGTGTAAGACTGAGTTCAGGACCAGCCTAAACTACAAAGGGAGACAACTGTCTCAAAAAAAAAAAATCTATTTTAAGGAATCAATTCAAAAGGGGATTACAGTTAATAGTGCAGTGGAGAATTACTTGCCTACCAGGGCTAAGGCCCTAGTTTTGATCCCTAATGCCACAAAACCAAAAGAAAAAGTTCAAATAAGGGGAAGTGGAGAATTAACCTACAATGGATAATTGATACTGAATTTTGTCATAAGAGAATTCTAGCAGTTCTGGAGTATGCCTGCAATGCCCAACTACCTAGGAGACAGGAGGATCACAAATTCAAGGTCAGTCTAGGCTATATAGTCTAAATCAGCACGGACTACATAGGCACTATCAGAAAAACAAACCTAAAGAAAACAAATTTAAAGCAGACATAGTGCTACACATCTGTAATCCCAGCACTAGGGAAGCAGAGGCAGAAGGATTGCTGTGATGTGAATTTGAGGCTGACCTGAGGGCCAGCCTGAACTACAAAGGGCGACCGTGTCTCAAAAAAATAAAAAGATCTGAAAACAGGTTGAAGGTATAGCTCAGTACTAAGGTAGTAGCTCTCCTTAGTAATGCAAAATTGAAGTAAAAGCAAAAGGATAGGTAACGAGTATTAGTGAGGATGAAGAGAAATGAAACTCATGTCATGCATTATTTCTGGAAATGAAATAATGTCACATTTTGGAAACATTTTGCTGTCTTAAAAATTTTAAGATAGGCTATAAGTTGAAGTATTATGGTACAACAGTTGTCTAGTAGGTGTGAGTCCTCAAAGGTTTTAAACTACAGCATGACAAACAAAAAAGTTAAAGAATTACCATATGAGCAATTCCATTAGATACACACTAAAGAGAAAAGAAAGCAAACATCCAGAAAAAACATAATAAATGTTAATAATACTGTAATAACCCAAAAAGTAGAGACAAATCTAAATATCTACCAGCTCATGAACAAATAAAATGTGGAAAATGTATACACAACAGATTGTTCAGCCATAATAATTAAATACTGTTGGGCATAGTTGTACATATGTCTAATCCCAGCACCTGGGAAGATGATGCAGGAACACTGCCAGGAGCTGAAGCTAGCCTGAGCCACATAGGGAGAGCTTATCTCAAAAAAATGTAGCACTGGGGGCCGGGGAGTTAGCTCAGTGGTTCCGGCGCCTGTCGTGCAAGCGCAAGGGCCCGGGTTCGATTCCTCAGACCACATACCATACTGGGCATGGAGACTCACGCCCAGCAGCAGTCAGTACCATACACCACAGTGCCGGGCATGGTGGCTCACGCCTGTAATCCCAGCACTCGGGAGGCAGAGGCAGAAGGATGCTGAGTTCAGGGCCAGCCTGAACCACAAAAGCGAGACCCTCTCTCAAAAAAAACCATAAAAAAAAAAAATGTAGCACTGGCACATGCTACAATATGGATCAACCTTAAAAACATATTATCAGGCCGGGGATATAGCTCAGTGGTTCCGGGGCCTGTCTTGCAAGCGCAAGGACCCGGGTTCAATCCCCGGTAACCACATAACAATACTGGGCGTGGAGACTCACCCCAGCGGCAACCAATACCACATACCAGTGCCGGGCGTGGTGGCTCACGCCTGTAATCCCAGCACTCGGGAGGCAGAGGCAGGAGGATTGCTGTGATGTGAGTTTGAGGCTGAGCTCAGGGCCAGCCTGAACCACAAAGTGAGACTCTGTCTCAAAAAACCTTAAAAAAAAAAAAAAAAAATATTATCACCCAGGTTGGTGGCACATGTCGTGATCCCAGCACTACTGATGCAATTTAGTAACTGAGTGAGCCCCATGTCTCAAAAAATAATAAAAGAGGGCCGGGGAGTTAGCTCAGTGGTTCCGGCGCCTGTCTCGCAAGCGCAAGGACCCGGGTTCGATTCCCGGGTAACCACATAACAATACTGGGTGTGGAGACCCACACCCAGCAGCAACCAGTACCACATACCACAGTGCCGGGCGTGGTGGCTCACACCTGTAATCCCAGCACTCGGGAGGCAGAGGCAGGAGGATTATGATGTGAGTTGGAGGCTGAGCTCAGGGCCAGCCTGAATCACAAAGTGAGACCCTGTCTCCAAAAACCTAAAAAAAAAAAAAAATAATAATAATAATAAAAGAGCTGAGGATATAGTTCAGTGAGAAGGCCCTGGGTCCAGTCACCAGTACAAAAACCAAACACATAATTCCACTTATATGAAATATCCAGAATAGGCAAATCCACTGAAGCAGAAAATAGATGAGTGGTCATCAGCAACTGGAGAAATGGAAGGGTGGCACCTAATGTATCTAAGCATTTCTTTTGGGGGTGATGAAAATTCCTGGCACTGGATAGTGGGGGTTAAACTGCATAACTGAGTGTAATTAACTGTAAATTTTTTAAAGGGCAGGGTTTTTTACTTTTGTTTTTCTTTTTTGAAACAGGTCTCACTCACTTTGTAGTTCAGGCTGGCCTCAAATTCACAGCAATTCTGCTGCCTTAGCCACCTGAGTGCTGGGATTAGGCACAACTACAGCCAATTTAAGAGGGCGAGTTTCATAGATTATGAAATATGGAATTTTTTCTTAATGTCAAAGAAAAAAGAACTAGAACAAAACAAATCAAATCATCAAATATTTCTCTCTTCTCTCTTTTTTTGTGTTTGGGTTACTATGTAGTCCATTAAATTCACTTTATAGCCAAGGTTGGCCTCAAATTCCAAATCTTCTTACCTCAGCCTCCCAAATGTTGGGACTACAGACATGCAACACCATTCCTATAATAGACCTAAAATAAAAATAGGTCTATTTTTAATATAGAAGAACATGGTATGAAAATCCTACCAGATTGGGATAAGATCTCTTCTGTATATATTACACTGAAAAGAAAGTTTCTGAGCAGACAGAAATTGGTTTATGCAAAGTATACACATAAACTGCCAGCTTGCTGTTCAAGGCATACTCATTCATTCCTGCAAGTGTTTTCAATTTAGATTACTTACATGCTGTATTTCCTGCTGGCTGGCTCGGTAGTTTTTCTTGGTTAAATTGTCCACCAGGTAGCTGATTTGAGACAAGGCCAGCGAGAGCGAGTCAAGATTCATTGCTGGTTGGGGCGGAAGCAGGCGGCCGAGCCCGGCGCAAAATCACCATTATTCCCCTTTAGTCACCTCAGAGGCAGGTTAATGCTTTCTTTGTAATTAGCTATATCTGGTATCTGTGTATTGCGGTCAGTTCTTCTTTACCAGGGGTCTCACACTATATTGAAACATGGCACCTATTAAAAAAACAGAACCCACAATTAGAGGAAAATAAGGTGAAATAATTTTCATCTTTTATTTTGGGATTTAAAATACTATTAAGAATTTTTAAATATAATTAAGATGTCTCAACCACTGCGATGAAAAAGATTTCAAATTTCAAAATCAGATAAGGCAAATATAAAAAGGAAATATCTCCCCAATATTTTACTTTAACAAGACAGCCAAGACTTAACAGGTTTCACTTTAATAATGCTGTAATAATTGATATTTCTATTTTTATAAATCTGAAAATACAATTTCTACTATATTCTTCAAAAGTAGAAGAAACAATTAAAACGAGAGTTTGTAGAAAGGAATATGCACTTCACACTTTCAGGCCCTCTTTCCATTACCTATTTTATTTACAAGGCTCCATTTATTTATTCACCATTCACTTTACTCTTTGCTTCTTCCCAGTACTAGAGATTGAACTTAAGAATCTTTCGCTTATGAGTCAGGGTGCAAAAACAGGGATAAATCTCCAGCCCTCACTTTACTCCTGTTATTTCACTACATGATCTTTTGAAACTGAGGATGTACTTCAGGATGTATATTTTAATTATTTGAATGATCATTATAAATGTAAATAAGAAGTACAGAAATGACATTCCTTTCTGCACTGTTGAACTACTCAGTAGAATAATTCTGAAGTTCCTGGGGCTGGGGATTTAGCTCAGTGGTTCGGGCACCTGTCTTGCAAAGGCAAGGGCCCAGGTTCGATTCCCGGTTCACCACATACAATACTGGGCGTGGAGACTCACGCCCAGCAGCAATCAGTACCACATACCACAGTGTTGGGCGTGGTGGCTCATGCCTGAAATCCCAGCACTCGGGAGGCAGAGGCAGGAGGATTGCTGTGATGTAAGTTGGAGGCTGAGCTCAGGGCTAGCCTGAACCACAAAGCGAGACCCTGCCCCCCCCCAAAAAAGAATAATTCTGAAATTCCCAAAGCAGCAGTAAGCTAATGACAGAATGCCTATCAGCTTAATTCCAATCACCTGCTGAGTCAGACAAACTACTTTATATTTCTAAAAAGACAAATATACCAAAAATTCCCACTTTGTCCTAAGAATACACAAGTACCAGTAAAACACAAAGTTCTCTGACTGTAAGGAGCTGAGCCCCTTGTGCATGAATCCACAGTTTCACGTTCAGAAATGTGCTTATTATAAACCCATTACAATCAGAACTCGCCACGTATGACACAGTAACTTCATGAAGATTCAAACACTTTGATAAGGGCATTTAATCCTTCAATGGTTTAACAATATAAAAGGCCACTGCTTCCCAGCCTTTTGGCTAAGATCAAGTGTACAAAAAAATGACACTGATTTATAAAGCAAAGATTATACAAATACAATCTCTCCACATTCACTTAAAAGAAACCAACAACCAGAGTAGGAAAAGGCAAGATACTTTCATTCATTTTGTAGCAAAATCATGAGAAATTAAGCTGTTGTAATTAAAAACTTAAGAAATAAATTAAGGAATTAAACTTAGCTGTAACTGAAGCTGCCTTGTATAAATTCTTAAGAGCCAGTACTTCATTTTATAGCGACAGCATGTTTTAAGTATCTTACTAGTAAAAATCTAAGTTAGAGGACACCATATAGAGAGCATGGTTTAGGCAAACACTACATAATGAACTTAATCTTATCAAACTCAGGACCTTGTACTTGCAAGACAAGCCCTAGAACCACCAAGCTACTAAATTCCATGCACTCAAAATTAATGTGCTCCATCTTTTTTTCTTTTTTTTTTTTTTTGGTGGTGCTAGAGATCAAACTCAGGACCTTGTGCTTGTCAGGCAGGCAGTAGCACTACTGAGTTACATCCCCAGCCCCAACATCACATAATAAACAGGGTACCACACCTAACAGTAGTATAAACTGCGAACTTTGCTGAAACTCATACTGGCAATAATGTAGTGTACCACACTACCCTTGAACCTGTTAATTGCATTTCTAACAGTTATTTCTCCAGATATGGTCCCAAGAACTCAAATGGGAAGATTTTCACTGTTATTCTTTTCCCTACTCATGATGCTGCACTGCAAAACACCAGAGTCTCTAGCTAGGGACATGGCTCAGTGTTAGAGTACTTGCTTAGAATAAATGAGGATGTGGGTTCAATCCCCAACACTAGGGGGGAAAAAAACCCCAAAGCTTCAATAATACTAGACAAATGCTCTGCCATGGAGCTGTAATTCTGGCCCCTGATGTGTTTTTTTACCACAGCAAAAAGAAAAACTTGGAAAAGAAAATAAAAAGAAACCATTTAGGGCCGGGGATTTAGCTCAGTAGTTCTGGCACCTGCCTTGCAAAAGCAAAGGCCCAGGTTCGACCCGTTAACCACATGAAAGTATCAGGCAAACAGAACCAGTCATACCACAGTACTGGGTGTAGTGGCTCACACCTGTAATCCCATCACTTGGGAAGCAGAGGCAGGAGGTTTGCTGTGAGTTGAAGGCCAAACTTAGGGCCAGCCTCAACTACAAAAGTGAGAGGCTGTCTCAAAAATAATTTTTTTAAATAAACCATAGCACAGCCATATAAGACACCTATTAAATAAGGATGAAGTTGCCAAGCATGCTGACACAAGTCTATAAAACCACCACTCAAGAGAAAGAGGCAGGGCCTGGGGAATTTAGGTCACTGGCACCACACCTGCCCCACAAACACAAGGTTCTGAGTTCTATCCCCAGGACCAGGAAAAAAAAAAAAAAGAGAGAGAGAGAGAGAGACTGAGGCAGGAATATCCTGAGTTCCAGCTCAAATGGGACTACACAGCAAGTTTAAGGACAGCTGGTGCTGCATAATAAGAACCTAAGTCAGAAACAAAAACAAAATGAAATAAAACAGCAGAAAAGATGTCTATTAAGCAAATTTAAAAAGACATAAAATCTTAGGATGATAGATGGGGCAAATGCACCTGCTTTAGCTTATATATTTAAAATTAGTATAAATATTGTTTTCCAAAATTAACACGGGGGGTGGGCAGTACTGGGAATCAAACCTAAAGGTGGCTCTACCAAGGAGCTATATATCCTTAGTCCTTTATGTTTTACTCTGAGGGTCTAATTACTCAAGATGGCCTCTAATTTGTGATTTTTTTCCTTAGCCTCTTCAGTAACTGAGATTATAGATGTGCATCACTATTTTCTCCCCATCTTTACTACTTTTTTTTTTTTTTGAGATAAGGTTCTGCTTTGTAGTTCAGGCTGGCCCTGAGTTCACTATATAGCCTAGGTGAGCCTTGAACTCACAGCAATCCTCCTGTGTGTCTTTGCTTCCTGAGTGCTGAGGTTACAGGTGTCAGCCACCAGACCCGGCCCTGTGATATGACGTACTGACTGCTGTTGAGTGTGAATCAACACACCTGGCAATAGTGTATGGGGTTAGTACTATGGACCTTGTGCTTACAAGGCAGTTGTCAGAACCATTGAGCTACAACCCTGACCTAGCTTTTACTTCTTTCTTAAAACCTTACAAAGGAAGTGGAAAATTCCCAGAGTAGTAACCTATGGAGCTTGATGGCATGTATATACCTAGAATCCTGACACTCATAGGCTGAGCCAGGATTGAAATTTTGAGCCAATTCCTAGGCCTCTTATCAAGACCCCATAATCAAAATTTAAATAAAGACCTAAAGGCTCTGAGTTCAATCCCAAGAACCCAGAGACCACCCACCCACCCAAAAACTGAAGTACATAGCCAGACCTTTTTCAATACCCATCCAAAGAATGCCTTTCTTTATATTCCAAAAGGTCCATTTTTAATGTCAAGTAAAAAAAAAAAATCATACTATTTTGGATTCTGCAAATTCTGTTCAGTGTAATAACTTTTTTTTTTTTTTTTTTTTTTTTGAGACAAGGTCTTGCTTTTGTAGTTCAGGCTGGGCCTGAGCTCAGCCTCAAACCCACAGCAATCCTCCTGCCTCTGCCTCCCGAGTGCTGGGATTACAGGCGTGAGCCACCACGCCCGGCACTGTGGTATGTGGTACTGATTGCTGCTGGGTGTGAGTCTCCACGCCCAGTATTGTATGTGGTTTCCAGGGACTGAACCCGGGTCCTTCCTAGAAGACAGGCACCGGAACCACTGAGCTAAATCCCTGGCCCAGTGTAATAACTTTCAAAACATTTTATATGAACAATATTTCTCTACAAAATATTACAAGCCTGGGGGCTGGGAATGAAGCTTTATAGTACGTAATATGGCCCAGCTTTAATCCTTAGCATTAAAAAAAAAAACCTAGTAAAACACACACATACCCTCCTCTCCTTCCACAGAAGACTAGCTTTCTCATTAATGAGACATTCTGATAAGCCTATTTTACTTTACCTATGATATAGCACCATTTAAGAAAATTAGTATAGAATCAATGACCTTTCAAGAAACTCAACTTCTCAAAATGAGATTTTTAATGCTTCGACAGTACTACCTTTCTCATAAGAAGACCCTCATGGGCTGGGGATTTGGCTGAGTGGTTCCGGTGCCTGTTTTTGCAAGCGCAAGGACCTGAGTTCAATCCCTGGTTAACCACATGCCACACTGGGTGTGGAGACTTATGCCCAGCAGCAATCAATATTATACCACAGCAACGGGCATGGTGGCTCATGCCTGTAATCCCAGCACTTGGGAAGCAGAGGCAGGAGGATTGCTGTGATGTGAGTTGAAGGCTGAGCTCAGGGCCAGCCTGAACTACGAAGCGAGACCCTGTCACAAAAAACGTAAAAAAAAAAAAAAAAAAGAAGAGCCTCATTAAAGCCAGGTATGGTGGCACAAGCCTGTACTAGTAGCACTCAGGAGGCTGAGGCAGGAAGATGGCCATGAGTTCAACGTTAGCCTGGGCTATACACTGAGATCCTGTTTCAACCCCTTTTCCCCCAAAGAAAAGTCCAACAACATGATTTACATCTTTTCTACATTAAGCTCTAAAGACTGCTAAAGGTATGATGACACATCTCTGTGATCCCAGCACTCTAGCAGGTTAAGGTAAGAGGATCAAATTCAAACCCAACAGAACAATTAAATATAAAAAGGGCTAGGTGTGCTGCTGGCCTTCGTAGCACATACCCATAATCCCTGTGGATGGGAGGCTGAGGTAGGCAGATCACAGCCAAGTCTGAATGAAGCCTGAACTACATAGTGAAATTCTATCTCAAAAAACTCAAAGGTTGGGGCTGGGGAGTTAGCTCAGTGGTTCCGGCGCCTGTCTTGCAAGCGCAAGGGCCCGGGTTCAATTTCCCGGTAACCACATAACAATACTGGGTGTGGAGACCCACACCCAGCAGCAACCAGTACCACATACCACAGTGCCGGGCGTGGTGGCTCACGCCTGTAATCCCAGCACTCGGGAGGCAGAGGCAGGAGGATTG
>PVIR01034870.1:0-16882 GCA_004026965.1 Petromus typicus | reverse complement strand
TGTCTGCCTTAACCTCTCTTCCACTCGGAGAAAGTACGGGGTGTGGGGAACCTCCTCGGTATGGAGCTGTGCTGCCCTGAGAGGTGAAGACAACAGTCCAAGTCAAATTGCTCCTCTTACCCTTCCAGGTGTTGTTATTTTTAAGGCTAGTGCTGAAAAGGGATGCTGCAATACAATGCCCAGGTTCTGGAATTTTCACAAGAATTCTTGTCCGTGGGTAGCAGCTAGCTGGACTTCCTGTGAAGAGTACTGAAGTTGTACTGAAGTACTGTTCTGCCATCTTTCTGAAGTCACTTGCATTAGGATTTAGGATTAGTTGTGTAGTGTTTTTTATTTTGATTTTAATTTCCAAGTTTGTTCTAAATTAAACAGGAACAACCCCATTGATACTTTTTGATAAGAATTCATAAGTGCCAATTTGGTGATCCAAATTTAGAAGATGCCACTTAAGAGAATTTTAACTTTTGTGACTAAAGGAAAAGATGAAGTTAAACTATCCTTAGTATCTGTCATCCACAAGAAGGTCCCTTGTGTCAGCAGAGCAGTGCTTAGCCCTGCAATTTCCCAACAGATGAATGATGCCTGTGAAATACAGCCAAGCTCTGAGTTTTAGCTCTACAAATAAAAAAGGAATAAGAAGAAAAGAGAAAATATGTACAGAGAAGAGAGTCAGAGAATTGTGCCAAAATCAAAATGACAAACTGATATCCATTTAGCGAGTGGCTAATAATTTGTAAGTACACTGGGACAGGTAACCTTCACACACTGAAAGGCCCCAGATAAATGTCCCTGATAGCACTTACACACTCAATACTCACTGCCTCGCTCGCCCAGCCAACCTAGCCTTGGCTCCCTCTGTTCCTTCCTCCCACTTCAGCTTCCATTCCTGATACGTGGACCCCCATGCCAGTAATAGCCCCCTACTAGCCATCTGCCAAAGCTGCCTTCCTGCCTTCATTCATCTGAAAATCATCCTCAATCCCACCCCAACACAAAGCCTACTCCAGTTTGTAGGCAGGGTTATAAGAGTTGCCTCAACACTGTGATAAGGAAGTTTTATACTTTATATAAAGTTGCTTAACTTTCTCAACATTCACAATATTATGGTGAAGTACTACTGTACCTGTTTTACAAAGGAAGAAATTAAAGTTTAGAAAGTTATATTGTTTATCCATATTTCTTCAGACAGTGAAGGACAGAGTGGGAACAAAACAGATTTTCTAATTGCTGTTGATATGAATTATTTTTTAAAAGGCTAAAATATGGTATTCAGTCTGTTCTAAGGAAAGTAAGAAATATGCAAATCATTCAAGTGCCTTCTGAGCTCACAATAGATATTAAACCTATCTACAAAATTAACTGACATCATACAATAGTAAATCAGATGCATGAAACTACTACATGGAAAGAATTGCACAGGATCAAACTTGTTACAAGCAATACTGTTTCATGTTTCCATTTGAAAAATACAATTTACAAAATACAGCTACATCACTGGGTGGGGCTATTAGCAAATATTAAACAAATTTCAGCCAAGTCATTTTCATTAAATGTTTGTGCTTTTAACAGATATTCTTGAGTCCATGTTAGCCAGTGGGTAAAGTTCAGGAGTTGCCAATGGAATGAGGCCCAACCAAGGAGCTCTAGGTACTCCTCCATCCCTGTTTCCTCTAAACTTTCTGCCATAATAGACTTCTTTGCCTTGTTCTTCTGATGATGTCTCATTTACTTCCGCTCTGGTGGTCAATGACATCCTGATTGCACAAGTAAGGCTGACTATAGTTTCTCTAGGAGAAACATCAAAATTACTAGATAGACATCGACACCATTTTGCAAAAACTTTTTGACCTGAAATCCTCTTCTACTCTTCACCCAGTCCTATAATCAATTCCTTTTTCAAAACCTATGATTGGGTCAGATTATAGTTGCTCTACATCATAACATACTACATGAGCTAGATATATGAAAGGATTTTTCACTGTCTTAAAAGTAAAAAGATAGTTAGGGTCTCAATAACTACCTGGCTAGTGCTTTCACAATTCAAGGATTTGGTCCCATGACTTATGTAGGATCAAAGACAAATTTACATTGTGTCAACTCTTATTGATCTTTTGCAGATTATAAAATCATAGACATAAATGGAGGATTAACAGAGAAAGAGAAGTATGAATTTAAAAGGAAAACAATATGATACAGATAAGAATCAGTAGAGGAAGACTTCTGTAAGGGAAGACTGAGGCCCAGCATAAATCCTCCCTTCCAAAAAAGAATCCTCCCTTCATAGCATGAAATAAAACTTCCTAGAACTCTGAAAACTACCAAAACCTTTGCAACAGTCTGAGAAGCATTCATTCAATGAAACTATAAATCTTCTAAGGACAACATCTTAACTTGATCTACTCTCCACCCTTCTCCACAAATCCACAACATGCTTGAAAACAGTGACCCCCACAGCCACAGAAGCTGTGAAAACCAACAGCAAGCTGACCCATAGCTAGACATAACACGGGCAGGCTGCTGCACCTCTACACAAGGAGACAATCTTGTCTGTGACAAAAGATAAACACACAAGGTGCCCTCAATCGGCAACATCTCATCAGAAACCATGGAGTCCAAAAAGCAGTTGCATAACATCCTCAAAGCACTGAAAGAAAGAAATTGTCATCTAAGAATTCTATATGCAAATTAAGACATTCTCAGATAAAAGCAGAATTCATCACTAACTGACCAGCCCTAGAAGAAATACTAAAGGAAATACTTCAAGCTGATGTGAAAGGGCACTAGAAAGGAACTCAGATACATACCATCAAGGAAATTAAAAGAGCTCACAAAAATGAGAAAAAAAATGGGATTCATTTCCTATATATGTACATATTATACATAAAAACATTTCAATTCATCAATACAACAGTAAATAATGCAAATAAAAGAGCAAAAGATGTGAAGAGATATGTGTCCAACAAACATACAAATGCCCAAGACACTCAAAACTGTTAGTCATTAGAGAAAAGTATATCAAAACTACAATAAGCTGGTATACTGGTTCATGCTGGGAATCCCAGCACTCTGGGAGGAGGCTGAGCCAAGATCTCCAGTTTAAGCCCAGCCTGAGCAAGAAGAGAGACTCTGTCTCAAAATAAAAATTTTACAACTGGGCTGGGGATGCAGCTCAGAATTCTCTGTGCTCAATCCTCAGTATTGCAAAACAAAACAAATAAAAAGAAAAGTGACAAAAAATATACATACAGACACATCAAACAAAAACAATACCACCCCCCAGGGTGGCTTTATTACAAAAGACATACAATAAATAATAACAAGGAAGTGAAAAAAGAGCTAACCTTCCTACAGTACTGACAGAAAATGTAAAAGCAAGGCTGCCACTTTGGAAAACAGTCTGGTAGTGCCTCAAATATTACACATGCAGTTAGAATATAATCCAACAATTCTAATCCTAGGCATATAATCAGATGAAATGATAACTGCCTAGTTAGTTTCCTCTTTCTTAGAACAAAGCACCCAACATATACAACTTAGGAGAGAGGTTTATTTTGACTTATAGTGTATAGAGCTTTTGTTTCAACAGGGCAGCATGGCAGGGAGGAAATCAGACAAATAACTGCTCAAGCTATGGTGTCCAGGAAGTAGAGAGATTAATGGAGGAGCAATGGAGGAGATCACCCTAAGCAATCCAGCTCCTCCAACCAGGCCCTACCTCCTAATATCAAGTCTATATAATCCAATTACCTTTCAAAAGCCCCATCTTTGAATGCATGAGGATCTGAGCAGACATATAAACCACAACAATAACATGTCTACACAAAAACTTGTACACAGATATTTGCAGCATTATTATTCATGACAGCTCAAAAGTGAAAATGACCCAAATGTCTACTAACTGGTCAATGGATAAATTGTGATATATCCACACAATGGAATATGACTTAGCCAGAAAAAAATAATGAAGTACTAGTACATGCTTTGCAGGAATTAACCCTTGAAACATTTTACTAAGTAAAAGTTAAACACAAAAGACATTCTGTCTCATTTAACCACTTACATAAAATGTCCGGAACAGACATTTATAAAGACAGAAAGTAGATTACTAATTTCCTGAAATTAGGGAACAGGTAGTTAGAAAATTACTGCTAATGGGCACAAGCCCTTTATTAAGAGGGTGAAATGTAGAAGGTAGTGGGCTTTTTCCAAAGCTACGATTATACCAAACATCATGAACTGTGTGTTTTAAATGCGTGAACATTATGGCATATAAACTATATATGAATAAAACTCTTTAAAAAATAAGAGCTAAGATAACTTCAATAGAATCATATAAAACTTGCAGAAGATTGGAGAAAGTTTAACTAGAGGACATTAAGTATTATGTGTGGCAGGGGCAGGTCATGATTTGTTGTGTAGTAAAAACTAATAACAGCTAAACTTTGCCAATTGCTTACTCTAGCAGCAATAGTAGTGACAGATACTGGGATGTATAAAGCAGATACTTTTAAAAATTGTCAAAATAGATCAAAAGTAATCTCATTTCTGGGAATCCATCAAAAGAAAACAAGACAGCATTGGTTAAGCAAAGAAGAAAGTTAAAGTTAAAAATATATTCATTGCAGTATTATTTATAGTTGTAAAAACCTGGAATCTACTTAAATATTCAACAATGCCCAACTATTCCACTTATCTATGGTATATTACTCAGTATTTAATCAATGAAATTTATAATGATGTCTACAGAGCTTTTTGCATAAGTAAAAATACATGTAGAAGGTTATTCTACAAAATTGCATATGTATTATGATACTTGTAGGAACTATTTAGCATTTCAGACACTGCCCTAAGAATTTGTTAAATCCACACAATAACCCTTGGGATGAAAAGTTACCAGGAAAATGAGGCACAGATAGGTTAAGTTATGTGCAATCACCAAGGTGGTAAATGGTAAATCTAGCATTTAAATATTGGTCATTTGATAACTTAAATCACAACTTTACCACAAACTGCACCTCCTGTCCACCTTAGCTTCACATTCATCATTTACACCATATAATCAAAATATACAGTGAATGTTTACATTTATAAAAACACTTACTATAATAAAAGACGCATTGCCATGAACCTCTCCCACACTATTCTCCTTTCTTTCCCACAGATTTAGCCTATTGTTCTTGCTACTTGATGAAGTAGTTCTGAGCGTCTTTTTCCATGAATGTGTTTAGTTATTCTGTCATGGCCACTTCAATGTTCTGAATCACTCCAGATGTTTACCATAATTTATACAAAATAAAGCATGACACTATGTCTGCACCCAACTTCTTCACTGTATTTGAGCACTGTGTGATTTCTTGCTGTTCCATAAAGTCAAAACGACCACGACAGTAAATATTTTAAATAGATTCAGGATACTGAGTCAGATTTGACTGTACAACTTAAGATTCAGAAAAGGACTTCTAGAACTGTTTCAGAAAGTGTCCAGAATGAAAGAATAAATGTATTCAAAACAAGGAGAATTCCACAGGGGATTAATGGTAATGTGTCTTTCACAATAATACATTTTTAAAACTGTTAATGCTCATGTACAACTACAGCGTATGTGAGACGTGTTTACAGTTTAAAAGTGGGAGTAGGAGAGACATTCAAAAACAAAAATATTCTATATGTTTGTAAGCTTAGCAGTATTTGTGCTGTCATTTTCAATTTTTTTAAATCTATATACATTTTTCTTTCTATACAAATAAAAATAAAGGGAAAACCACAGTTTTATACTCCTATGATTACCATTCTGTCCTAGCTTCTTTAGGATAAAATGATTCATGTATATCAAGAAAAATTAATGCAACACAAAAACAAGAAAAAGTCATCTTGCATCCATCTTAGGTAACATATGCTGTGATATTTCATGGCAAGCAGTTTTACCTTGAACATATCTGCACTGTTGGGCTTAAACAGCTGGTGTTTTCCAGACCCCAAAATAATAGGACCTGAACATCTTATTTCTCCATATACATACAGGAATACTGTTGCTGTGGTGCCAGCATTTTCAAGATCCCTAGTGGCAACCGTCACCTTCCAGTCCCCGTCTGCAAAGGGAAAAAAGAAACCGGTATGAAGCAATGGAGGAAAATCCTGTCAGTGTTAGGAAAATGCACTTTCGCTTAATCCTCTCAGTTACTGAGGATATCTGGTGAGGTCAAGAAGGACTGAAATAATTGCTTACTGTGGACCTCCACGTTGGTAGTAAGCATCTGAAATAGTTTTGGAAACACTAGGATTCTAATTATAGAAAATAGCAGAACAGTAGATATACACAGAACAACAGATAGAATGGGCAAATCAGCTGAGTTGGAGGCATTTCACACTGCACATTTGGCTGAAAGATTTAGGGGTTTGCTTAGGTACCATTCTCCTATCATTGGGTGCGCGTAATGACAGACCTGTACTAAGAGCCTGACGCGAGGGTGTGACTGAATCTGTAGAAGGAATAGCCCTGCCAAGCTGGGGTTAGAAACAGGCGGATGATCCTAGCCAAATAGCGGGAAGGGTGCAGAAAGCCTACAAGGCACAACATCAACAACAAAAAGCTAGAATTCTTTCTCATGAAAAATTGCTGAGGCCCCTTAGAGCTGGAATGAACCAACGGTAAGCGGGGGGGGGGGCGCTGTGAAGCTAAATAGGGTCTAGTGAAAGGAAGTGGACTTAAGGGAGGACAGATGAAGAAAAACTGGACAGGAAACAGAGAGGCAATGCATCATATAAACAGAACAGATAATTGAGTTTCTTGCCAGTGGAGCTGGAAGCACAAAAAGGTTAAGGCAAGCACAGCATGACAGAAAACATGTTTGTAAAAGCTCTATGCTTTGTTGTATGATTGGTTTAGGTGGAAAGATAAATTGAAATAGGATTCACTAAGTATATCATGCATTGCGGGAAACTGCTCCAGGAAGCCCTCAGCAGAAGAGTCCCCTGGCCCTGGGTCCTCCACACACAGTCAAATGTTAAAGGGGCAGCACCACCAGCCACAGTGCTGAGGAAGCACGCACCTCGCTCAACGTGGGCTGGCCCTGGAGTGAGGAGCCATTTGAAGACAATGTTTGTTACTTTCAAAGGTTCCATAAACATGTACTGCCTTGTGGGTAAAATTAACATTTCCAAACAGTTAAAAATACATCACCATTCTGGACACCTGAGTCTTTAATGATTCCTCCACTAAGATACTGTTTTTTCTTTTAATTTACATAAGTAAGTTGTATAGAATGTTGCATTTGATTATAAAGATAGAAATTAAACCTTGGTTCCAGAACACCAAAGGAGCGGAAGGTTTCAAAGGGACAGGCTTCACTGCTTCCCCCATAGCCAGTTTGCATTCCAAAGGCCAGACTTCCAGTGAGAAAGGGGGAATCATGCGAACCCGGATCCCACTGAGGGTTCTGTAACGATACCAAATCATACAGCAACCCTCACACCTGCACTGTTAAAGAATCTCTTTCCCTTTTTGTAGGTCTACTTTCTCACTTTCTCATTAGCTCCTTCTATTGCCACCTGGGCCTTGCTGTGGAATTTACATCTCATGGTACCACAGGGAGAGAAGGCCAGGCATGATTTACAGATGGGTGGATGTCTTGTTCACTAAATACAGACTCACGGGAACGATCCCGGATTCATATGATACTTCCTCCTTTTTGGAATTCGCAGGGCATCATGACAAAAGGCTCAGTGGTAGCTTAGGATGACTAACGAAACATGTCTGACAGTTATTTTTATGGGTTTTGCAAATATTCTCTTTTGAAAGTGGAAAAACTCTTTTTCATAATTTCTAAACTAGAGTTTAAAAATCTGGTCGCTTAACCTCTCTAAGAATATCGCACCAGCTAAAAACAAAATAATTAAGAACATTTGTGGAAAATAACATGCAGAAACATTCTGAGTCATTATTTAAATTAAAAGTTCCACTATCCTGTGAAAGTTTATTTATAACAAGGCTAAAAATATATTTAGTTTTCCTACTGCTTATGTATGTGTCAAAATTTCAGGTCTTTTGTAATTTTCTAATGTAAAACTTTTTAATAAAAAAATACAAATTCAGATATTTTTGTCCATACAAGCTTGTTTTTCTTTTTTTATGCTGTTATCTATTTAGTTCCAGTGATCCACATAAAAATACTGTCATCTGTTAATCTCTTTAGAAAATATCCAAAGCTCTCAAAGCAAAACAGAAAATTCAATATAAATGAAATCTAAGTGTTTAACTTACATGTAGCAGTGTTCTGGAAGGATTTTTAAACAGTGCTTGGTTATGCAATGAACCATTTCTGACAATCTAACTTAGATGGCCCCATTTCATTGTCCTCTCCTGTCACAGAATAAAGGAAAATTTTTGGACACTGTATTCCAAGAGGCTTACTTTTCTTTTGTGTTAAAAATATTTTAAAAGTAGTTTAGATATACTCTATATGATCTCCAAATGTTCCCTAATAAATTTTAATTTATTCTAGTGAAGTAAAGCTTAACACTTCCACTTTTACAATAAAAAGTGTGTGTTCTACTATTTCCATTGCCATTAGCTAAATATACTCAATGCAGGTATGATTGAACTGAAAAATCCTAAAACTCAGTATACATCCCTTTGTCAACAATTGGAATTCTGCTAATAATTGTGGATCAGCTGACTTGCAAAAATCAAGCTCCCATGTCACACACAAGTATTTTGTTGTGTGTTCAAGAGACACTCTAAGGAATTATGTGAACCCCTTAATCAAGTCAGACTTGATGCCTTTCACAGATACTCTCTAATATCCAGAAAGTTTACTACTCACTTAACAGCAAGGTACAGGAAAAAGTTCTTTTGAAGAAACCAGGCACTGGCAAAAATATGGCCACTGGGTCAAATCTGCCATCTGTTTTGGTAAAGTTTCAATGAAACAAAGCTGTGCTCACTTGTTTATATGTTGTCCTTTGTCCTTTCACACTATAACAGCAAAGCTAAGGAGCTGCAACAAAGACCACGTGGCCCCAAAGCCTAAAATACACATTATCTGACCCTTTCTCATGAGAGTTGGCTGATTCCTCTCTGGATCGCTAATAGATTCAAAATGCCTTCTCTAGCCTGTATGAGAATTGGTGCTAACAATTAATATGCAAAATTTAACCAGCGGATACAGGCATATTAAATCCTGTTGGTTTCTAGCTCATATCGCTGATATCTGCCAGGCCACTTCCGGTCTTGCAAGGTGGCTATTTTGCTATTTTACTATTTTACTTTACCAGTAATAGGTACAGTCTGCTTTTCTTGGCTGAGTCCAGGCTGCCTGTGGCCAATACAATGCAGTGAGAGTATGTTCTTGAAGGCTAAGTTGGCGTGGGTCTGTCAGAATACCTTCTCTTGTCATACTACCACTTGGATCTGAGGGGCCAAACTGTGGAAACTCAAGGTACATAGAAAGGCCTCAGGTAAGTTGGCGACTGCAGTGGAGGTCCAAGCAGAGGTGCTGCTGCACAGACAAGCCATCTTGGAAATACAGCTGTATCTTTCAAAGTCTGCAACTGCAGCACTAACCAAGTGAAATTACATTAGAGGCCTGATGAGCCATGCAGGCCTATTGAAAGGTGAAGAGTAATAAAAGGTTTTAAGCCACTAAATTGTGGGGTGATTTCTCACGCAGCAGTGGGCGCCTGGAACTGCTGCTGAAAGCCTTTCACAGATAAAAACTCCCCATTCTCTTTTTTATTCCTAAGAACAATAAGAGCTTTCTGTCAGGTGCTTGGTTATTAGCCTGTGCACTAGCGGATCTGACAGAAAGACCACTTGCATGTATCCCAAGTGAAGAGAAGAAACAGTCGGAAGGGCTATGGCTTTTTTCCCTGTGTTACCAATTGCATGTTGATTCTCAGTATGATAGTAGTGAGTAACATATTTTGGTGAAAAAGTCCCAATACCTAGCAAAGTCTGTAGCCTTTCTTAGATCTTAACATTTTATCTTTGCCTTATTTTGTGCATTCTGCACCAGAAGTACATATCTTTGAAGCTCAGAAAATTAACCTTGTTGTTGAATATAGAAACATCTGTGTCTAGACACATTTTCAGTTACTTGGCAACTACCCACTGAATACTCAGAGAAGTGCAGAAAAGATGTATGTAACTTAAGTTCTTACCATGTAACTGTTAGTTTGGAACACTGGAGGGGAGGGGAAATTCTTGACTGCAGCTGTCTGTTAAGTCGCTGCCACACGGAAAACAAACTATAGGACAGCCACGCTATGTCTGACATGCATCAGACAGCAAGCAGGGTTCTATAATGCTTCACAGAACAGGACCCGGGAAGATGCAGCCAAAGTGAGAAAACCCCACAGGCCTCTGCAGATGGCAACCTCCTCCCCCTAGGTTACGATGGAAGCTGAACTGAAACATCCTACAGAGACCACTATTGCTTTGTGTGAAATATTTGAGCTTATACTGGCTAGATGTTTAGTGTTGTGGTGGGGGCAAAGGAAGAACTTCAGGTGATTTGGGGTTCAAAGCCCTTTACTTAACCAGCTCTACTCCCACAAAAATCCCAGGAGGATCCTGTAGCCTTGAGGTGTTGAACTGATTGTGCCCTTAGTTCTAGAAATAGGAATGAGGATACTTTCTCCACAATTATGTCCATGGGAATGTTGTAGTATTACTTGCAGATCAGCATGCCTGCAAACATTTGTTTAGCTTTTCAAAATTAATACCAATGCCCACTTGCCATAGATTCACAGCCTCTGGCCCTTCGGCTGCATGTTCCTCATAACATGATCACCCTGGGACAAGCTTCAGCTCTCTAAAAGGCTCCTTTCCACTTCCATGCCTTTGGCAAACTCCTCTGCCCGAGTGCATGCCCTCGTTCACCTCTCTTCCTCCTCTCTCACCAGATAAACACTTCCTACACAGAGGCTCAGCTCAGAGGTCACACACTTGTAAGAGGATTTTCCCACATCCCTCTCTCTAAGTAGAATGAACAGCTGTCCTCCCTTTCATGCCCCTACAGGAACCCTCTACCTCTGCCCACCCAGCCAGTGACCCCCTCAGCCTGAGGGCAATTTCCAGGTGTTAGTGTCTGCATCTCCAGTGCTAGCAGGCACAGAGCAACCATGCAAAAAGAAAAATAAATAAATAAATGAATGGCCTACAAAACCTTTTTAAAACCTGTTCAGTATTTTTGAAAAGTGAAGTCTTCATGTGTGAGAAAGGATATTCAAGGTATTATGAAGCATATTTCAGAACAACGTATAACTTTCTCAGCAATAACAAGTCTTTGGATGATGCATCATTAGTGTCATTTTTCATACAAAGGACTAGGACATTGTTATTTGCCTCATAAGTGTTGTTATTATTAGCACAAAATAATGGAAACAATTTTGTCCTTGTATCACCCACACTTGGAAGGGCATGTAAATATATTTCAATGAGATTTAGCAAAGATACTGTAAACAAAATGGGTTATTACTTTATTCTAATTTTTGATTATTTTATCTCCAAATAATTCTATGTTATCTAAACTATGTCCTTCAGAACACAGCCTTATAAGAGGATCATGCAATTTATTTTAATTTTTAAGGGCTTAACAAATATTTTTATTCTTTCAAAAGACAAATACCATTAATCCTATTATACATATAAGGCAACAGAGAAATTGTGTGCTGACTATCACAGGAGTTGGGATAAATCTGACACAGATATAGTTATGATTCCTGGAATAAAATGCTCATTTCACATCATATGCAATTTTCTCTCCACTTTGAGTCTGGAAAACATTATTAGAAAACAATTTCTTACATATTTTATTTTGATATTGATTTAGGATGAATCTCTTCCTACTGCTGAGATCAGGTTTATTATTTACTCTTGTGGGATGGCATAAAGGACACCTTACTTGACAAGGCTAGATGAAGGCTAAGAAGACAGTCGACAAGTGAGGCTTGTACCTGCCTCAGTCTCAATGCATGCACAGTGGAGCCACAGCCAGACAGCCCACGACAGGGCTGCATCTGTCACAGTGAAAAACAAAAGTTCATGGGAAAGAAACTGAGGCACGGGGATATACAACAATATCCCCACACTATGTAGCAGCTACATGGTGTGACCTGTTTTCAGAATGTGCCCTGTTAACCAAGACACTCAGCAGCTTGCCCACAAGTTAGTGTATTATGTGTCATGGGTGACGCAGGACTCCTGCAGTTCTGTGTGATTTACTGCATTTTGCCAACCTCTCTGTCTAGCACATTTGACTCTACTTCAGATCTTCATCCTTGCTGGAAAGGAGGGTACAATGGTTAAATACCAAATCCTTGCCCAATGATACACACTCCCAAAACCATCCTCAATCTGGATCCTGGTTTCTCAGCAATAACACTGATACCTTGCCATTATCACAAATTACCTTGAAATTCATCCTTGATACTTGCTGCCAAATCTTTCCCATGTCCCTCGGCCTCTTTGATCACCTAACTTTCCTCCGCTACTGTGGAAAACTTGACTTGCTTTTCTTTGAGTATGTATTAACAACTTTCAAGAACTTTGTGCTTTAATCTCCTGTGCAAGTTACATCTAGAACTACACTACAGTGTGCTGGTTACTAGGATAACAACTTGTGATGTTCCATAGATTTTGAATCCAGATCTTGACCTATGAACTACTCAGTTTTGCTAGAATTACCTATTGCTACATGAAAAAAAAATCCTAATCCTAAAACAACAATTTCCTTTGCCAGTAAAACTGCAGTTTGGATCGGACTTGGTGAGGATTATCTGCTCCAGGGTCCCCTGGGGCACCTCAACTGGACACAAGAACATCTGCTTCTCATACTGCTTTCATGGCACCAGCAAGTTCGAGCTGCCTTCTAGCCAAAGTTTCAATTAGGCCCCAGAGCAACTGCCTTTGTCACCACAAGAAACAGTTTGGGCTGGTGATTGAGCTCAGTGGAGCCACGCCTCCTTCACAAGCACAGGTCTTGAGTTCAGTCCCTGGTACCAGGAAAAAAAGAACTTCTTCATATGGTACAACAGTAGCCAAGATAAGTGCAAACATCTGCTATGCCAGACTACATCCTTTGATAGATTAGCAAGACTCTGGAGAAGCACATGGAATAGAAAGTGAGTTATAGTTACAGATATTTTTTTAAAAGCACAATCTGCCTTATCTGCTTTCTCAGACCTGCTCATCTCAACATTTCTCAGCCTTCTTTTCCAACAGAACTCTCCCTGCTAGTAGCCCCTTGGGAATATCTTGTGATGTCTGGAAACATTGTTTTTGAGGTCATAGTTGAAAGTATTTAAATGACATCCAGTGGACAAAATCCATATGTATCCTGTGATATTTACAGTGTTTATACAGTTTTCCACAACACAAAATTATCCTGCCAAAATGTCAATAGTCCCAAGGTTGAAAAACCTCTGATTCAGCCTGATTTAAGTAATTTTGCTTCACTCAGAGCAAACTATACTATCTGTAAATTATCCATAAATAAAAATTATTTGAGGGCTAAGGATTTAGCTCAAGTGGTTCCAGTGACTGTCTTGCAAGTGCAAGGGCCTGGGTTCAATCCCCAGTAACCACATACAACAATGCTGGGTGGGGTGAATCATACCCACCAGCAACCACATACCACAGTGCCAGGCATGGTGGCTCACACCTGTAATCTCAGCACTGGAGAGGCAGAGACAATAGGATTGCTGAGTTCAGAACCAGGCTAAACTACAAAGTGAGACCCTGTCTAAAATAAACAAAAACAAAAACAAAAACTGAGAAGCACAACCATTAGTGCAATGTTTTCACTAACTGGATTATTCTAAGGATTCTGAGAGGTTTACATTATTGTTTTCTTGTCACATCCATTCTGTTCCATTGCTAGGATCAACTATGTGTATTCAGTGTGAGTCAGGGAAAGGTATGAGCCAGTGTTCTAGAATCAGTGGGGCATAAATGAATATTCAAATTCCAGCTATTTAATGCCAGGATAAAATGAAGGTAAAGCCAAGCTAGAGCTTATAAGGCATTGCATCATTGATTGCTCACTTAACTCTTCCTGCCATACCCATTCAAAGGGTCTAAGCACCAAAGACCAAGCCACAACAAACATCAAAGAAAATTCCTCTGAGCATTCCTCCTCCCTTTTGATTACAAACAAGTTCACACACTGACATCTCTTTTCCTATCTAGCCTCACTAGAATTTGTTGCAGGCTCTGCACACTGAGAGTGAAGAAACAATCCTGGTGATGGCTCATGAGCATCTGAGCTTCACACAAATGAACACTTGCCTGAGAAGCTGACCCCTCGGGTCCTCCCACCATGGTAAACACCCACAGGGTTTCTTGACATGCAGGAAACAAGACTGGGCCAAGAGGCAGTAGGCTCCATCTCAGGAGGATAGAGAGGCACCTCACCATCATCTACATTGCTGGAGATAACTGTGTTGTAACTGATTTGGAGCCGTGGGCAATCTAGGCCAACTGCATTTGATTTGGAATGTATAGTTTAAGATACTGTACAACATTTAACTTCCCTGCCTTAGGTGGACATTATCTGGATAGTGAAGCCAACTAGGAATAGATGGGAAAGTTGAATCAACAGGTCTGGGCCACAGTTTCTTGGAATGTTATTTTTCACTATAAAATAACTAGTGCCTGGAAAAATCACAGAAAAGAATCTCATGCTTCCATCCCCAAATAAAAAAGACCATCCACTGTCCAAAAGCAACAAAAGAGACTATTAGCAAAAATGAGTCATAACCATTCAGCAAACAAGAAGGATGGAGACGATATTGTGATAAACCCCAAGACTCGAGGCCAGGAGAATGAGAGGGTAGGACATTCACAAGAGTTGGGGCTGAACCTGAGGCTTGTAAAGTACAACCCAAGAGACCATATCTTTCCCCACAGATGGAGCTCCACACTCAGAGCAGTATGTGTGTGTGTGTGTGTGTGTGTGTGTGTGTGTGTGTAAAATATGGAAAACAACAACAACAATCTCCCCTGACCTTTAACACCACTTTTTGACTTAGGCCTGGTGTAAGGTTGAAATTTAGTGATCTAGAAGTCTAGCCTAATAACAAAAGTAACAAAATAAATCCAAAGACATGGAAGATATATACTCAGAAACACTGTTAGTGATTGGGAGTAGTTAGAAGAATTTCCTTTCTACAGCAAGGATAGTTCAGACTCTGGAAACAAACTAATAGCATTCAAATGCTAAATAAGCTATTTGCTACCTATGTGAATTTTGCAGGTTAAAACCTGTGTTGCCAGATGTGGTGGCTCATGTCTGTAATTCCAGCAATTGGGAGGCAGAGGCACGAGGATTGCTGAGTTCAAGGTTCACCTGGACTACACAGTGAGCTCTGGAGCAGCCTGAACTACAAAACAAAGACCCTGTCTCAAAACAAACAAAACAAACAAATAAGAAAAAACAACTATGTCCTTTAGTTGCACCACGTGTAGAGTCAAATAATGATACCACCTTCCTCATGTGGAGATTAAATAACTTGATTTGGCTAAAATACTTAACGGTCTATAGCAAGTACTACACAAGCTCACCACTGACGTTGTCATTACTGCTCCACTTCTTATTACACCAGGGACCTCAGTGCACTTTAGGACAAGAAAAGATGGCATACAGTTGCCTTCATTGATAATTCAATAATAGCATAAGAAAACATCAGAATGATCATTAAGTTCAATCCACAATATAAATTTATTAGCACTGATAACAGGATTTACTGTAGAGGCAAGATGTAAAAGCAATATTTGAAAGGCAGTTATTGATAAGAAATTCATCCTAGACAATATAAGACATTAAAAAAAAACTATTCACAGAGATAATGACAGAAAACTTCACAGGAAAAGGAAAAGAATTAGACATACAAATATATGAAGCATACAGAACTCCACACGCCCATGACGTGAAAAAATCTGCACTTAGGCATATAATTATAAAAGCCCCAGATATCCAAAAAAAGAATGAAATACTGAAAGAAGCCAGAGAAAAGAAAACAATTATATACCAAGTGAAGCCCATCAGCATCACAGCGGACTTCTCAACTCAAACACTTAATGCAAGAAAAGCCTGTAGTGAAGTGTTTCAAACCCTAAAAGAAAACAACTTCCAACCCAGACTGATGTATCCTGCAAAACTATCCTTCAAAATTGATGGGGAAATAAGATACTTCCATGACAAAGAACACCTAAAAAACTTCACAAATAAAAAACCTGCACTCCAAAACATTCTAAAGAATATCTTGGAGAAAAATAAGGAAAGTTACAAATCCATGAGACCTAACAGAGTCAACCCATGGGGCAAAACAAAAAACTGATGGGAAAAAGGCAAAAGTAGAATAACACAGCCAAGAACAGAAAAACATGACTTCACTAACTTTGCCTGTATCAGTCATAACACAAATGTCAATGGACTCAATGCACCAATTAAGAGATATAGACTGGTAGAATGGATCAAGAAGCAAGATCTTACAATCTGCTGCATACAAGAAACACACCTAATTCAGAACGAAACCCATGGACTGAAAGTAAAGAGATGAAAAACAATACTCCATGCAACAAGAAACAGCAAAAAAGGCAGGAGTAGCAATTTTATTTTCAGATAAAATGGACTTCAAGCCAAAGCTGATAAAGAGAGATAAAGATGAACACTATCTTTTAGTTCAGGGAAAAATCCAAGAGAAAGAAATAACAATCTTAAATATCTATGCTCCAAATTCTAATGCACCCAACTATATAAAACAAACATTAATGGACATGAAAAACCAGATAAACTCCAATACAATAATAGTAGGGGACCTCAATACCCCACTGTCACAATGAGACAGATAGATCAACTGGACAAACAATCAATATGGAAAT
>PVIR01034869.1:0-14913 GCA_004026965.1 Petromus typicus | reverse complement strand
ATTTTAGTTATATTTGACTGCCATATTATACTGGATAAACTGGGGGAAGAAATAAGAAATATAAACACAAGTTATGGAGTACCAAGATAAATCCAAGCAGGAAGTAACACCTTGATGAAACCAATGACAATAGAGGTGAAAAGAAAAGGATAAAAGTGGACCAAGAAAACAATCCAAAGACTAAGGGAAAGCTGTTAAGCATCCTCAGGGGTTCAGCTGTAGAGAAATTTGACTTGGGAGGAAAATAAAACATTTCGCTTATTACCTATTAAACTGAGCATCTAAGTGGTTCCATAGTCCTTCCTATAGAGTCATATTGTTGTTCTTTATTTCTTGGAGTACAATGGGCCAGTTTTGGTTGGCCATAGACCTTTCCCTCTGTATCCCAGTTGCCTTTGTGATCACATTTGCCTCCTCTCTCCCTCACCATGAGCTCCTTAACAGTGGACTCTTTGTATTTCTGAAGCACCTAGGATCATGACAGTCATAAAATAGGTACAAAAAGAAGAAAAAAGGAAGAAAGTGGTGAAGAAAAGAAAGAAAATGGGAAAGTGCATCAAAATGGAGATATGTCTTTTGTGATTCACCTTAAAACTCAGTACTTGAGGGCCGGGGAGTTAGCTCAGTGGTTCTGGAGCCTGTCTTGGAAGCGCAAGGGCCCAGGTTCAATCCCAGTAACCACATACAATACTGGGCATGGAGACTCACACCCAGCAGCAACCAGTACCACATACCACAGTGCCAGGCGTGATGGCTCACGCCTGTAATCCCAGCAGTGGGGAGGCAGAGGCAGGGGGATTGCTGTGATGGGAGTTTGAGACTGAGCTCAGGACCAGCCTGAACCACAAAAGCGAGACCCTGTCTCAAAAAAAAAAAAAAAATTCAGTACTTGAAAAAGTTCTATGTTGAGATTGTAACAAAAAAGTAAGGAAACAAATTTTATATATATGGGGGGGTGGTAGGGTGGGTGGGGCTATGGGAAAAAATGAGAATTAAGTTGTGTCTTATACTGGTACAAATCCCCATTATGGAGTGCAATCATGATGTGTATATTTAATGTACCAATAAAGATAATAAAAAAAAAAAAGTTCTAGATCAACATCTTTAGTTTACAGAATGGTAAACTGAGGCATGCAGGCCAAAGAAGCAACTTGTGCAACAAAGTTCAAGGTCAGGAAGTTGGAATCAGAGGTAGGCTTATAAACTAGGCCCATGCTATCCACTGTTCTCTGCCTGTGTGGTTAGCAGCCCTGACTTCATCAAGGAGATCAGTATCTATTTGACTTCTCTCAAAGTAAAGGTTTGGGACACAAGGAACTAACTACTTGAAATAGATATTAATAAACTGACAGTGGCCCATGATGACTCTCACAGGTCTAGGCTAAAGCCAGTAAAACGGACCACAGGCCACATTGGCTATGTACCATTTAAGGTTCGCTAGTGGAATGATTATGGTATAGTAAGGTATGGTATGGTATGGTATGGTATGAGATGAGATGATAGATATGATATGGTATGGTATATAAAGTAAACATACAGTGACTACCTACAGAGGCAGGGTGAAAGAATGCAAAATAGTAACCTGTGCAGAGGGTTGTCATTTAAAGTGTAAGGTCAGAAGCTCACTCCAGAGAGTGTATGAGTTCATGTCAGAAAGCTACAGGATCTGCTAAAGTAAGTGGAGACCAGTGTCCACAGGTGATGGTTAAGAGTGGAAGTAGGACACACGTCCTTCTCTATTCTACCCAGACCACAGGCTTCTTGATGGCTGCCACCCACACCCCGCCTCAGCTTCCCACCTCAGTCTGTGGTCCACATGTTAGTCTTCCTCCAGCAAGCCCAGAACTGTGTTCTAGGGATTCACTAGGCCCTTCGTAATCCATTCAAGATGATATCACAATTAACTATCAGATTGGTTCTAGAAAATTCAGTGTTAAAAGATTTGATTACATTTAAAGTCTGAGATCTTAAGAGAATCAAGGTGTAGACACGGACACAGTGAGAAGGCACCTCCTTTATCAGCCTCACTCAGGCAAGTTTCTGTGTGCACTATAGGGATGTACACTTCTTAATTTCTTGTGTACCTTAGAGAATTTCTTTAAGGTTTACAAACTCAGTGAGTAAATATTCTGACATACTCTTTTTTCTTACACAAAAATTAGCATGGAGAAATGCAGATCTCTACCTTGCTTCATTTTTGGTTTTTTTTTTTTTTAGTAGAGTTTATGGTACCTGATGTTTACAATGCTTGTGTGGAGCTGGTACATGTATGCAGCATATTTCATTCTTTTTTCATCCTCTTGCCCTCCCCCTCTCCCTTCTTTGATCTCCTTCCCATTTGAGAAAGATCTATTTGCTTGCTCTTTTTTCTTAACTTAAATATATCTGGGAGAACTCTAATATCAATACAAAAAGAATATCTTTACTTAGCTTGAAATTATGCTATTGGATGATGTGATATAATTTAATTAAGTGGTCTCTTATTGATGGCTTTTAAATTATTTCCAGTCTTTTGATTGTAGAAAAATTCCTTTAATGATGAGTGTGGTGTGTACTGAAGGGTTTTACGTTTGTAGTTTGGGCATATTGCCAATTACCCTCCTCATGGTGGCCAGAGTGATTGACATTAAAATCTGTAGTCTGAGATTACCTGATTTTTCGCAGCTTCCACATCAGTGTTACCAAACTCTAGGATGTTAACCAGTCTGATGGCTGAAAATGTATTTTAGGCAAGTTTAATTTGCACTTATTTTTAGTAATGATATTAAAAGTCTTTGAGATGCTAGAAAATGGAACCATGGAGTCAAACTAAAACATGATGTGATTCCATTACACCAACTGAAACACAGCATGCAGCTCGTCCCCAAGGCAGAGAGCTCGGCCTCACCAAGATGGGTCTGGGACCGGGCTACTCCTCACTGCAAACTCTTCACTTGGATGGGTTCATTCCCATTCATATTCCCTCGAACGGTAGGCAGTGGTGTCTTGTTGACAGGTCAGGAAATGAGGCTGGGAGATAGCAGCCTTCTGAAGAGCTGCTAAGTGACACAGCACACCTCGAACCCATGCTGGGAGGACTCTGTGACCTTGGATTGCAGCCACTAACTTGCCTTGTTTGGGATGCCATGTTTATGCGTAGAGTTTGAATTAGGTCATTTGTATGCTGTTCCCCCCTAGGATTTATGCTCTTCTCCTCAGCCTCACCATCTTCCAACTTTGTGGCTGCTTTGGAAAGTCATATTTTTTCTTTAATGTAGTTGTGGTTCGTTGCCTTTCCCTGTAGAATTTTGAGATGCAGCGAGTTTCCTCTCCGGCTGTCACTCCTTCCCTGCACTTTACCCTTTTCTGCTGCTGTCTTGATAAAAGCCACTGTGTTGGTAGCAAATTATACTTATTGATCTGTTTTCTCCCTCCCCTTCATATAAATATAGGAGTTGGAGCATTGTGCTCTGTAATACTAATAAAACAGCCACTGGGAAAAATTTACTATCCCCTCAATTATATATGAGGGATGAACTCAGCATTACCTGTTTAAAGATAGTGTAAGGCTAGTTAATTTGTAAAGACTAGTTTGTGTCAAGTAGAACTATTATATGGAAAAGATTAAGGAATTCCAAAGTTAGTTTTCTGGCTGTTTGGCCACCATGTCCACACCTCCTTAGTTAGTGAGGACTCTGATCTTCCATGGAAAGCGATGCTCATTTTGAGGTAATGGATCAGGAAAACTTTAGGCAGTGGTTGTCTGTCTAGGAAGCCTGAGCTCAGCCGTGAAATAGTGGGCGTGTGCTTTCCTCTCTCCTCTCCCAGTCTGCAAACGCTTCCAGCCTCCTGTGGTTTCCATTCCCCCCCAGGTGTCTGCTCTCCTTCCCAGGAGCCAGATTCAGAATGTTGTCTGTGGCCACTCAGGACAGCGCTTCTCTGGATGGTGCCCACTCCTCCATCGGGGCCTCTCGCTTCCTACTGCTGTCTGCAGCCCTGACCTGGCTGCCCTGAGAAGACAGGGCCTTGAAGCCTGGGCCAGGCACAGTACAGGTCATGTTCCTGTCTTGCGTCTTAGTTCTCTTGGAAACCAAAGGAAATCAAACCACTAGAAATTGCCATGAAAATACATCTTCATGACCTCACATGAAGTTCTCTTGAAGGATAAAGAGCCTTAAAGAAACACTGTCCATGTAGTGCAATTTACCTCACACTTCAGGCCTGCTTTAGAGATGCCCTCTTCCGTCCCAGGTAGAAGTAGGTCAGGACGAGGGGCTTGGAGAGGAAGGGAAGAGGAACGAAGGCATAGGCACTTCACTCTTTCTCCTCTCTGCTTCTAGTGTGAGCTTCCTCCTTTTATGTTATGTGGCGATCCTCCCCTTTGGACACATTGAAATTCCCTGATGAATTGTAAAATATGTTGCTGCCTGGATCCCATTGGCTTTGAATGGCCAGGGTAGAAACCTAAATGCTGACTTGTTTGAAAGGGTGGATGCACCCACGCTCAAGTAGCATTTTTACCCCCCAAACAGTGTTGTTTGAATGAGTGGATAAATAGATTATGAAACAAAGACACACACCATGAAAAATTATTCATCTTTAAAGAACAAGGAAATTCTGACAGATGCTATAGCCTGAATGAACCTGGTTTGAATCTGATAAATACAATTACTATACTGTTCTACCTTTTTGAAGTATCTAAAGCAATAAGGAAATTTGGCTACTATGATGGACATCAGTGGTTTCTGTGTAGTTATCTCCAGATTTTCCCTGTGAGAATTCCCTGGGTTATCTAGATTTTTTTATTGACAATCTATATTACTATATAATTACTATATAATTCAAATTTCAACGGTTAGATTATAGGGATATGAACTTTGCTCAGCCCTTACAGCTCTGTAAGGGTTGGAAGTCACTGGATTTCCTAATATCCCACCCTCCCAATACCTTGGCAGTCGGCTCTGCCATGCTTTTCCAGCTTAACTTTCCTGTACCCTCAAACAGAACCTGTGATTGTCTCTGTTACTTCTTAAGCTTGGCATATACCAGTGATGGTGACCTGTCAGAGCTTTCAGTGGTACAGCCTGCTGTGGCATATGTGCCATAGGTTCTCCACCTCTGTCCTCGTCCCTAGTCCAAGAACTACTTTCTTCTCTTTGCCCATTAGAATCTTCCCTCAGTCTTTGAGGCTTGGATTGACTTTTATTTCTTCCATGAAGCTTTCCTCTTCTCCACTTCCCACCTCCCTCCCTTTCCCCCAGCACTCATTACTGTTAGTTCTGTATTAAGAATTCTGATAATTTCAGGATGTGGTTGCGTATTTGAGTCTGATTTTCACTGTATTACAGAGCCACAGTAATTAAAGAGCTTGGTACTGGGAAAATTGTTTTTATAAAAAATATAAATAAATAATTGGCCTGATAATCTGTGGAATAGACTAGAAGATGCAGAAACGACCACAGACACATTCAACCACCAATTTGTAAGGAGGCTTTTCGATGGATCATGTGTCATCTCATTAGTATAAAATGCTTGTAACTTTTACAGGATGAATATTCCCTATCTGACGTGCTTTGGAATAAGTATACTTGGGATTTTGATTTTTTTAAAAAAAATTTTTAGTATTTTTATATACACATCTAAACACAGTTTGTTTCATAGATAACCTTATGCACGTGGTAATAAATAATTTTATGCAGTACTTTTAGTGGCCCTGTGCTGCAGCGTTAGCCTGTCATACGAGGTAAAGTGTAGAAGTTTTATGCTGGTGCTGTCATGTTGGCACTCAGAAAGCTTTGGGTTTTGTACCTTTAGGGATTTCAGATTAGGGATTGTCAACCTGTAATACATTTTTCATAGGGATGGTACAGTTAGTACTCAGTAAATGGTGATTGTTCGTATTATAAGATCCTCATATTCTAGCGTAGGAATAGTACTTAGTTTGGGTCCCACTGACCTCTGCCTGTCATCCAGCATTCACTTAATACATGTCCGAGGAGCCCCTGCTGGGCTTCGGGAAGTGTGCCAGGGGCTAGATGATTTTCTTGGTGAATAAAATGGACAGAGTTTTGCCTTCATGGAGATTAAGGTTGAATGGGATACAGAAAAATAAGTAAGCAAATAAATTATTCCAAAGTTAGAAAATGCCCCAAATGCTGTGAGACACGATGAGAAGGATCTACCCCAAAGAGGTGATCAGAAAAATGACAGTTCTGAGCAGCTGGGTACTAATACTCATTGCTGTCCCTAGCCCTGAAATACAGTAGTTTGACTTTGTCACTTTCATCCTGGAGATGTTGCTTTGAAAGTTAGCCTGACGGTCATGATCTGATTTCCCCAAGAAAAGAGGAGTATGCCACACATTCTGTTCTCCAGGCCAGTAGATTTTTAAAATCCTTAAATAATTACGCTAGCAAACAATACCCAGAAGCATTTTAAAGGACTAATACACCACAATCAATTGGGCTTATTTCTAGTCTCCAATGGTAGACTGACATAAATCTTAAAATAAAATTTATCCTGTGAGTTGGTCAGAGGAGAAAAATCTATATTTTGGGCTGGGGATTTAGCTTAGTGGTTTTGGTGCCTCTTTTGCAAGCGCAAAGGCCCGGGTTCGATCCTGGTAACTATGTACAACAATACTGGGTGTGGAGACTCACATTCACCAGCAATCAGTACCACATACCAGAGTGTAATCCCAGCACTCGGGAGGCAGAGGCAGGAGGATTGCTGTGATGTGAGTTTGAGGCTGAGCTCAGGGCCAGCCTGAACTACAAGACAAGACCCTGTCTCAATAAATAAACAAACAAACAAACAAACCTACCTATTTAGGAATTAATTAGGAAGCCTAATTTTCTATAAGTGGAAAAGTCCTTCCTTCATAGTCAAATTCAGAATGAAGGTTTTCGTTGTTACTCACAGCTGCGATTATTTTCCCTGAAGTTCTAAGGCTTTTCTTTCAGTTCCAAGCATGCTGATTAAAATAATCAAATCCTCAAGATTAATAAAGAAAACAAATTAAGTGCATGCGGGATGATAGCCTGGCTATTCTACCAGGTTAATTTAGGTAACATCAGTACCCAAGAGACTTGAAACCAGCATAAGCATCATTTCAGCCCAGTCCGTGCCATCTGCTCAGCCTAAGAGTAGAGACAGAGATAACAGGTAGAAACACCCCGAAGGCTGGAAGTGCACCAGTGAGATGCTTTATGCCGTCATATAACTGACTGACAGCCTCTGTTTCTGAAATTAATTACTTTGATTCCAGAGTTGAATTTGCTGATGGTGCTTCTCACAAAAATATGAGGTCTTTATGGAGCAAATGCTCTAATTAAATAAGAATAAAGGCAGAAAACTTCTAGAACGAAATGAGATACATTTATTCAGTGCATGTGGTTGAATCTCTAATAATTTGAAATGTAATGTTTGCTTCCCTCCTGGGATAGCGATGATGTCTTGCTCTTTCCTGTATTTGCATCCCTCTCCCTTTGAGTGTTTGTTTATGACTATGGCAGAGAGGCGAGATGCCCTGCATCTTGCCCTGCAGAGATCACAAAGCCCTGTGTTAGAGATGGAGTGCTGTGTCCTAAGGTTCCCATTGAAGCTCTACCCTGCATTGTGGCTGTATTTGGAGACAGGAATAATGAAGGTTGTGTGGGGCCGTATGGGTGGGGTCCTGATCTACCAAGATTGGTATAACCGTAAGGCAAGGATCTTTGCCTCTGTCTCTACTTTTTCTCTTTCTCCTCCCCTACCCCCCACCCGCTTATTCTTTTCATCCATCAAGGAAAGTGTCCTATGAGCACACGGCAAAAAGCCGGCCACATGCTAGGCAGGAGAAGGCAGCTTTGCCGGAATCCAGCCCTGCTACTTTCCTGATCTCAGACTTCTCGCTTCCAAAATTGTGAGAAAATAAGTGTCCACTGCTTGAGTTGTCAGTACTCTGCATTATTTTGTTATGCCGGTCTAAGCAAGTATGACACCCACACAGAAAAAGAAAAGGGTACTTGAGAGTACACACAGGAGGATCTCGGATTTCTCCTCTTTCAGGAAAGACTCTGGATTACTTATGTCCTTTGAACTGGTTTTTCGGGGATCAAGGACATGTACAAACTTGCCCTCAGCTGGATAATGGGCCTCAGGGTCGTGTCAGGATCAAAACCTCCCATCTCTTCTCTGCCCCACCTGCTTGACAGCTCCCAGCTCCCCTTTTGCCATGAAAAGCTCACTTTGAAATTCTAGCTCCAGTGTGGTACATGAATGCCCCACACAAACAAGATCATCTGCCCTTGTTTTGGCTGTCCAGTGACTTCAGGATCTCAGAGCACATGGGACAGTGAGCTGGGAACAAAAGTTCCTTCTTCAGAGAAGTTGTACCATGGAAGAGGAAGGGAGGGAGAAGCTCGGAATGTTGACGGCCAGCTTCCGCTGTCTGAGGTGTTTCTCGTATGCTAGGTTAATAATGAAGGCAAATGAATAAAGTGTGGCCCTGTAGGGGCCTTGTGATGGACAGCAAGGTAACTGTGTCCAAGCAAGATGAGACGGTGTTTGCTGAGGGACCAGTTTAGTGGCCAAGTTCTATCACCTCATAAGGCCAGGTGTTAAATTGCGCCTGTGGCAGAAGAAAACTGTAGTTCCCAGAGCCAAGGATCTGCCTGAGGTGTTTACAGCTTTTACCTGACTCCAGCCTCCCAACTGTTCTTAAAAGCGCTGACTGAGAAAAGCTCTGGGAGGATGAAGGGGAATGGGGTTGTAGAGGAGTTAACAGCTTGAGAGGGTTTATGGCCAGAAAGTTGATGGTCTATGCATGGAGGATTTAGGTGACGGGTCCAAACACAACAGAAAGAAAACTGCCTTGGAGAGGGAGGAGTTTTTAGAAAAAAGTTCAGCATACAAACTATGATGAACTCACATTCATTTTCATCATTAGCTTTCTTGTTCTCCATTGTGGTTTGTGTCTCTATGCGTGTCTCTTACGGTGCATCAGCCATGGGAGATGAACAGAGAAATGAGATACTGTGTGGACGTTGATTTTTTTTTTTTTTTTTTTTTTGCTGTACTGGGGATCGAACTCAGGCCCTTACGCTTCCTCGGTAGGTATGGTCCCACTTGAGCTAAATCTCCTGCTTGAACAGACTTCTAGAAGCCCATCGTCTGATGGGCAGATGGAAAGCACTGGAAACAAAAGGCATATTCCTCATTTTAAAGGGCACCTAAGGAGATTTCTAAAAGCCAGATAACAATGTAACAGTCATTGCTTTGAGGGTTAGACTGAGCTGATTGGCCAAACAGCAGTATGCTGAAGATACCAATCCATGGCCCCAGTTATGGATGATACTCCAAAACAGTCGATGCCATACCATTGGGCAGCAAGTTTGTAATGCTGTTCATACAGAATAAATCTCATTTTTAATAAAAATGTATTTTTAAGATATACAGAGCGATTACCCTGGAAATAGATTGGGTTGTCTATTATATTGATATATACACAATCTCAGAAATTTGTCTCTAGTGCCTGGTTTACTATACATCAACAGAATTTAGAGCTCCATAAAAAATACTTTATAGCATTCAGACAGCAGTGTTCCTATTTCTTATGCGGGTACATGGGAAATGGGGTTGGGCTGTCATTCATTTCTGGCACTTAAATGTTTTCCACCAGTAGTTGCTGCCTTAAGAAAGTATCGCCCAATAAAATGTTTTTATTTGGATCTTTTGTGGGTTGTCAATAGATATTAAAATAAAAACTTCCTTGTACTTAGATACGATAGTCCCCTTCAAGATGTTTGCAGGGAGAGCTGGAGGATCTTTAAGGACCCATCAGTGCAATGAGCAGACAGAGCTGGGGGCGAGTTATTACCTCTTAAAAGGATGGCTTTGTCATTTGGCTACTTCACGTTTATTGGAAAGGAGGGAGAATAACAAATTTGTAAGAGAATCTGCCCATGCCCAGAGGAGCGTGGTCATAGCCCTAGGTCTTGCACATCTCCCAGCATGGCGGGAGCAGATGTGTCCTGTCTCCACACACCCACACTATGCTTGTGCTCCTTTCTGCAGAGACACTTGGCATTTGGTATCTTTATCTCTCAGAGACAGTTGAGGAGGGGGAGGGTATCAGGACTTTAGAAAGTGATTCAATTATATTGCACTTAAATCTGCTTTTCATAATTGTAACAGAATTCTGAGATAATAAACCAATAAGAGAAATATGTTTATTTTGGCTCACAGCATTAGCGGATATCGTATCTGATCAGCTAGACCCATTGCTGTGGCCCTGTGGTATGGCTATACATCATGGCAGGAGTGAGCACGAAAGCAAACTTCTCACGTATTTAGCCAAAGCAAAGAGAAAGAGAAGCAGTTAGGGTCCAGAATCCCCTTTGAGTCAAGTGCTCAATGGACAGTCAGAGCCCAGAATCCCCTGTGAGTCACATGACCAATGGGCAGTCAGGACCATAAATCACCTTTGAATCCCAGTGACATAAGGACTTCCTGCTCTGCCTGTCCCCTTAGCATTTTGTTACCTCCGACAGGGCTACACTGGCAACAAGCCTGTAGCAGGCAGACCTCTGGGGAATCTTCATCCAAACCATTGCAACAGAACCTTTAAATACCACTTCTATAAATTAATTTGCCTGCCCAGTTGTATTGCCTGTGTTTATGTAGGGAACTTCTACTCTTTATTATTACTGACAATATTATTAAAAGTTATAATAGCACTTGCTATCCTCTTCCTTATTGTACTTTTCTCCGTATAACTGATCATCTGACATACTGATACCTTGTTTGTTTTCTTTCCCAGTGTAGTGGAGGCAATTATTTTATGTCACACTTTTCTATGGCCTTTATCCTCAGAGCCTAGTTTGTCTTGTTTAAAGTGTGTATTTAATTGATAAATTTTGAACAAAAGTGAAAACCTTTCTGAAATACTGTTTCTCTCCCCTCATTTCATTCATGTGCTCAAACACTATAATTCCTTATATTTTTCACTTTATTAGTATTTTTCACATATGAAGTTAAAATACTATGAAAACCCAAATTAGGATCTGTAAATACCATTCACCCGAAAGATGATGAAAAATTGCTAGAGGAGGGGTTGACTGCTGATCATGGGTGGGGGTTATGCAGTGAGAACGGAACATACTGCTACAAACAAATCAAGAATGTTCTCAAGGGGCCGGGGAGTTAGCTCAGTGGTTCCGGCGCCTGTCTTGCAAGCGCAAGGGCCTGGGTTCGATTCCCTGGTGACCGCATAACAATACTGGGTGTGGAGACTCAACCCAGCAGCAACCAGTACCACATACCACAGTGCTGAGTGTGGTGGCTCACGCCTGTAGTCCCAGCACTCGGGAGGCAGAGGCAGGAGGATTGTGATGTGAGTTGGAGGCTGAGCTCGGGGCCAGCCTGAACCACAAAAGTGAGACCCTGTCTCAAAAAACCTAAAAAAAAAGAAGAATGTTCTCAAGGAGCATGTGAGTTGCTTAAAGAGTCCAACTTCAAGGGACTCCCATTGGCCAAAATGAGGTGTTACGAGTATCAAAAGAACAAAATCATTATGTTGAAAAGCTCCACATATTCCAATCTAGGTGCTGGGAATTTAGCTTAGTGGTTCCAGTGCCTGCCTTGCAAGTGCAGGGGCCTGAGTTCGATCCCGTTAACCACACACAATACTGGGCATGGAGACTCACGCCCAGCAGCAATCAGTACCACATACCACAGTAGTAGGCTTGGTGGCTCACGCCTGTAATCGCAGCACTCGAGAGGCAGAGGCAGGAGGAGGATTGCTCAGTTCAAGGCTAAACTCAGGACCAGCCTGAAATACAAGATGAGACCCTGTCTCAAAAAAAAAAAAAAAAAAAAAAAAAAAAAAAAAAAAAAAAAAAAAAAAAAAAAAAAAAAAAAAAAAAAAAAAAAAAAAAAAAAAAAAAAAAAAAAAAAAAAAAAAAAAAAAAAAAAAAAAAAAAAAAAAAAAAAAAAAAAAAAAAAAAAAAAAAAAAGCTCCAATCTATTAATTCATACCGATACTCCACAAAATGCTAAATGAATAACTTTATTCTTCTGAAAGTGGTAAATAAAAGAATCAGGTTTTCTAGATTTAGCTCAGAAATCCTGAGCCTAGAACACAGTGTTGTTCCTACACTAACAGCTGGATAAAACTTGGCAAGCTGCAAATAAATGTCTTTTGTTAAACTTCCAGAGAACTAAAGTTACAGATCAGATAGCTAATGTAGAATCTGGTGTCCGAGACAAAATGCAACAAACAATGAGGAAGATGATTATTTTTCAGGCTGTTTCAAGAAAAATGTGAGATTCAAAGAACGCTGTCTCAGCAGAGTGGCTGTACGTTGTGTTTTAAAAGAGAGAGAGGTGGATCTGGAACAGGCAGAGGGCTATATGGTGGGGGCTGTTCGGCAGTTAGGGCAAATCTTGGCCAGCTGAGCTGAAAATGTTGCTTTGTGTGTTTTGCAGGTTTTGGGGAGACAAATACTTTACTCACGAGGCAAAGAACAGGACCCTGGTTCAGGGTGAAGGAGAATATTGTAGATCGGCCTGTATCATCAGATTCAGGCTTGAAGTCCTGGGCCAGTCACGATAGAGCTGAACCCTAAGTTTTATCTAAGCCTTATGGAGAAGGGAGGTTTTCTGTGATAAATCATTCCATCCAACACAAACACAGTGTGAAAATTTGCTCCTAGCTGCTGTCAGCTGGGTACATGAGGCTTAGGTGAATTTCAGTATTTTCTTTAGATAGATAAAGAATCTGTGGAGAGAAATACAGAAGACCCACAAGTTACAACCAGACTGACTTAGGCATATCTTAGGTTAATTAGATTAATGGAAAACTCATGTTTCTTATTATCTAGCACGTATTCACATAAACAGCTAGATCTCAGCTATACTGACTTTCACCCAAATTCACTAACAAGCTCTCAGGAACTGATCAAGTTCTTAAGGGTCCAGTGTAGGACTCAGCAGTACCTTACCCGAGATTGCCAGGCACCAGACAAGATCATAAGAAAATACAGGGAGAAGGTTTACAGGAAATCTCAAAAACTGGGTTTTTAGCACAGGAAGAGTGTAAATTCCTTGGCAGGAGCAAACATGATAGGGTTTGCGAACTTTTACAGGTGGTATTCTCAGGAATCCCAGTGCATGCTCTGTGCTGTGCCGTTTAGGGAGGGCCTAACCGGAGAATCCACAGACACTTTCCTCTGCTAGAAAACACAGACTTCACTCTTCAGGAAGAAGAAGAGAGAACTTGTAGACCTAGCAGACTGGAGAAAATCTGTTGAAGCTGAGAGTGAAAAAAAGAAATGTAAGAGCTTTAACCCTGGAGGAGGGTGAGAAGAGTGTAGAGCTCAGCTCTTACGGAGAATTAGCACTGCGAGACCACAGCCATGGCTCTCAGCTACTCTCAGTCAGAGAACAATGACAGAAAAAAGTAGCAGGGGACGATAGATGGGACAAGTGCTAGAGAGAGGTTTTCTGGGAAGCAGGGCCAAAGAAGGCCCATTGCCCAATGAAGAGACGCAAAGCCAAGTGGGAGGAGAGTCGGTGAGAGATATCCTTCAGGAAATGCCTCCATTCCAAAACAAGGTAGGAACAACACCGGTGCAATGGGATTTTTGATCCATATAAAATCTTTGTCTTTTGTCTGTCTTTTGCCTTTTACTCTACTTGATTACAGTCAGTATTTTTTGTTACACTTATGTTTCCCCCTACTTTATTTTCATGCTTCTTACGTCACTTTGGCTCAGATGTTCCTCTTATAAAAGCCTGTGACACATTTTGTTGTAGGTATTTATGTATTACTTTTTTTATTATTATGGCCTTGTTGAATTCATCTAGAGATAGATCTTTGATAGGATCAAAGCTGATAGGATGAAAGCCTTGGTTACAGTAGCTTGTTGGGCATAGTCATCTGCTGGAACATTTTCTTTAGCTTCTATATCGTTTCATGTTGTGTAAATCTCAGCCTTTGTAATGGCCACATCTCTAAGTTTAGTAGATCCTCAGTTTACAACCAGACTGACATAAACAACTTGGGTAAAGCTGAAAGTCTAGTTAAAATTTATGAACAAAGCCTTGCATTATGACTCAAATGCTGGCTACTGCTAGTGATTCCACATGGTCTCAGATGCAGTTTTGGAAGAGTCCTAGAAAGAGCACTACAATATCCTTTCCTGTGTGGGGTTAAGAAATACTGGGCCAGTGTCGAAGGACAGTGAGATCTGCCTGTTCACAGGAGAGACTTTGAAGGCCGTGTGGAGGAGACTGAGCCTTCATTGACCACCTTGAGTTAAAAGCCCTTGGGGATGAACTGAGTTTGTAATTCAAGGGTCCACTGTAGGCTTTCATACGGAAATTCCTTAACGAGCTGTTCATGTTTGATGGTGGCGGCAGCCAGCTAAGAGGCCTCCCTTGTTTGCAAATTATGCCAAAGTCATGTACTACTCTCAAAGAATGTCTGTGTGTTTATGCTCTGGTCTTTGGGCGGTTGGCAAACTCTAGTAAGTGTAATAATTCCTGCCACCAGAGCTGATTTTACTGCATGTGAAGATCCACTCTGAAGGAAACCATAGATCAGTGGTACCACCTCCTGCAGTATATCTTCAACTTCAGTTCTGAGTTGTGACTAGTCTAATGAAATCAGGTAATCGAGTAAGATCAGATTTATTAGGAATATCTAATGAAGCAAATAAAGTGTGAAGCATTCCCTGAAACAAGATAATCACAGTCTTTGCTCTGGTAGGGGCAAGATGATGGGCTTCAGGTGTTCTAGCAGCTGCAGTAGTGTTAAGGAGGAATGAAGGAAGATTTCCCAAGAAGACAATTACTGCCTGAAAGTGATGTGTGTTCTTCAATAGCAGGAATGCCTGTGCTGCAGCAGGAGCTGTGAGGAGCCTGGAGGTTCCTCAGAGAACCTAGAGCTGC
>PVIR01034868.1:0-16882 GCA_004026965.1 Petromus typicus | reverse complement strand
TATGTGGTACTGGTTGCTGCTGGGTGTGAGTCTCCACGCCCAGTACTGTTATGTGGTTACCGGGGATCGAGCCCTGGTCCTTGCACTTGCAAGACAGGCGCCGGAACCACTGAGCTAAATCCCTGGCCCCAGTTTTCTAATTTCTTTTCACATAGATTTTTTATTGTTGTAAAAAACACTGTTAAGCTGGGGATTTAGCTCAGTGGTGCTGCTACCTACCTTGCAACCACAAAGTCATAAGTTCAATCCCTGGTACTCTGAGGGGGGAAGCCATGATTTTTGTGTTTTGCTTTTGTTACACTGATGAATTTGATTAATAATTTTAAGAGTCTTTGGGTCAAATTTTTTGGGTCTTCTATATAAAGGACCATGTCATCTGCAAGTAATGATCATTTCTCCCATTTCTATGCATCCTTTTTATTTCTCTTGATTGTTCTGGGTAACACTTCAAGTGCTATTTTGATCAGGAGTGGTGATAGTGGACATATTTGCCTTGTTCCTAATTTTAAAGGGAAAGCTTTCAGTTATTGCTCATATAATATGTTGGCAGCAGGTTTGTCATTGTCACTTTTATTAGACTGAGATAAGGTCCTTATATATCTATTTTTCTCAGGGTTTTTTTTTAATATCATGAATGGATGTTGGATTTGTCAGAAGTTTTTATTTTTTTGCATCTATTGATGTGATTATGTGATTTTTGTCCTTGATATATTTGGTGTATTACATTTATTGATTAATGTATATCTAACCATCACTGCATGAATAGGATGAAGTCTACTTAGTCATGATGTACAATATTTTTGTTAATTTGTTATGTTCTACTTGCCAGCATCTTGTTAAGGACTTTTGTGTAATTTTTCATTAAAAATTGATCTATACTTTTCTTTTTTGGTTGAATCTTTGTTTGGCTTTTGAACCAGGGTAATTCTAGCTTCTAGGAATGATTTAAGAAGTATGTATTCATTGCCTTTCATTTCATGAGAGTTTAAGAGCATTGGAATCATGGTTTCTGCAGAATTCAGTGATGAATCTACTTGATCACAGGCTTTTCTTGGTTGGCAGGTTTATTATTACTGCCTCAACTTTATTTCTTGTTATTAGATTGTTAAAACATTTTATGCATTATTGGTTCTGTTTTATAATTCATATGTATCTAGGAATCTGTGGATATTAAAAGATTCTCCAATTTGCTGTAGTATCATTTTTCACACTATTTACTAATGATCTGTAAAATTTCGGGATTTATTTGAGTTGATTTTGTCTTTTTTATTTCTAATTACCTGCGTGTAGGTCTTTTCTTTCCTTACTTTGGTCAGTTTGTCTTAGAGCTTCTCTATCTTGTGTATTCTGTCACAGAACCACCACTTCAGTTCATTCATGTGACAGTTAACTGACTATGTCAAGCTGAGTAAGAAACTCCCAACTGAATTGGATGAGCATTGTTCTGTGTGTTCCCGAGGTGTTTTACTGAAGACACATGGCCTGTCCTGGGTGTGAGTAACACCAGCCCATAGGCTTGTTGCCCGAATGGAATAAAGGGAAAACAAAGAAGGAAGGCTTGCTTCTGCTTCTTCAGAGGAGCCCCAGTCTCCACCTACACCTTCCTGGTTTCCAGTAGAGACTTTATCGTCCAGCACAGACTCATCAGCTGGAACACACACCCTTCTGCCTTCCACTGCAGACCGTTCAGCCTGACTTGACAGACCATTTGGCCTCTTGATACACACAGGACACCACATTGAGTTCCAGGCTTTTGACTGGATCCTTCAGCTCTGCAGTGCATAGACAACCTTTGCACTGTTCCATGCCTGACCTTTTGGGCAGCCAATGTAAATCAATCTTGTAAATTCCTATATATTGATATATCTTTCCTATTTTTTATTAGCACATCGCTACAGTAGATAACAAACACATTTACCACGGCAGATATGTACATGTACATAACACATCTTAATTCTTTTTTGTTCCCTCCCTCTCTCCTTCTTCCAACTTTTCTTTCCCTCCCCATTTACGAAAGTCCTATTTCCATTTTTTAATTCTCTTTTCCCTATAAAAAACATTTTATCTTCCTTCTCTTTCCTGTCTCCATCTCTTCTTTTTCTTCCCATCTAAACAAGTTCTTTCTACTTCCTAATATCTATCTTCTATTTTGTTCCTTATTTACTTTTGGGGTTCTCGGACAAGAGAAACTGTGATATTTAATCATGCATTTTTTATTCACTTCACTTAGGATTATGGTCTTGAGGTGCAGCCACTTATGCAAAATGTCTCAAGTTTAGCAAAATAGTGTTCCGTTGTATATAAATACCACATTTCTTTTTATGAGACAGGGTCTCACTTTATGGTTCAGGCTGAGCCTGAGTCACTATCTAGCCCAGGCGAGCCTCGAACTTCACAGCAATCCTCCTGCCTCTGCCTCCCAAGTGCTGGGATTACAGGCGTGAGCCACCACACCTGGTATTGAATACATTTCTTTATCCATTCAAATTTTGATGGGTATATGGGTTGTTTCCAAGATTTAACTATTATAAATTGTTTTTTTTAATTTTTAAATCTTTATTGGTACATTGCATATACACATGATGATTGTACTCCATAATGGGGATTTGTACCAGTATAAGACACAACTTACTTCTCATTTTTTCCCATAGCCCTTTGTGCTGCTATAAACATGGCTATGCATGTATTACTGTGATATGATGACCTTAACTCTTTTGGGAGAGTATCTAGAATGGGAGTAGCTGAGTCAATTGGAAGGAACCTCGAGTTTCCGTTTTTTGAGAAATCGCCATACTGATTTCCATAGTGATTGTAAAAACTTACACTCTCACCAACAGCGGAGAACGGTTCTTTTCCTCACAGTCTCTTCAGCATTTATAAATGGTTGACTTCTTGTGATGCCCATTCTTTCTGCAGTGAGAGAGAATCTCAGTGTTGTTTAAATTTGCATTTCTTGAATGGCCAGTGATATTAAGTGTATTTTTCATGTGTTTATTGGCTATTCATGCATCTTCATCTAAGAAGTTGTACTGTTGCTTATTTTATTTCTTCTATAACTTATTGAGCATTCAAGAGTGTTTAATGAGTGTTTAAAGAGAGTTTAATGTCCAGGAATTTAAAAATGTCTGTGGATTCTTTGGTGACTGACATCCAGTTTCAGGGTGCTATTATTTTATTGTATACATGAGATGATTTTAATACCTTCATATTTATTTATACAGTATTTATGGACTAACAAATAGTCTATTTTGGAAAAATTTCGTGTTCTACTGAAAACAATGTTCGTTCTCTTGCAGTAGAAAAGAGCACTATAGATATTTATCAAGTTCATTTGTTTGAAGGTACATTTCAGCTCTGACATTTCTTTGTTAATTCTTTTTGTGAATGTTTGGCACTGAAATCACTTCCTATGATTTTTTGTTGTTTATTTGTTCTATATTTCCAGCATTATTTGTTTTACAAAATTAGACACACCTATATTCAATACACATATATTTATAATTATTATCCCTTCCTGTTAAATTGTTCTCTTAAGTAATATGCAGGACCTTCTTCAGCTCTTCTGATCAATTTTAGCTTGAAATTTACTTGGAGAATAAAAGTACTACCCTTGCTTGCTTTTGGGGTCCTGGTGCATGAAATATTCTTCCTTGTCCTTTGATTTTAGAATTCCTTTTTGATTTAGGTGAGTTTCATTAATGCAGCAGACTGTTAGTGTTGTTGTTATCAAGTATGCCAATCTGTATCTTTTCAGTGGGAAATTGAGGCCACTCACATTGACACGTATTACTGAAAGGTGTTGACTCATTCCAGTCATCCTATTCTTTTTCCCTTTCCTTTGTTGACTCTTCTATTTTTTTCCTGTTTCACTACTCACCCTGCTTGATGTATGCATTCCATCTTTTGTTTTGGCTTTGTTGGTTTAGTTGTCTCTGTCTAGGATATTCTTAAATACTTTTCAGAGTGCTGTTTTGATGTTCATGAGTCTCTCACAGTGTTCATTGTCACCAAATGTCCTCATTTTTCCATCATGTTTGAAAGATAAGTTTTTGGGATATATTAGTTTGAGTTAGAAATTGTTTTCTTTTAGGGTTTCCATGTTTCACTCCAAGCATTCCTGGCCTTTTAAAGTTTGTGTTGAAAAGTCTGCTGAAATCCTAAGGGTCGTTCTTTGTGGTTTTTTTGCTTTTCTCTGACAGATTTTAAGATTTTTGTCTTTGTGGTGGACATCTTGGACTTTGACTATGATGCATTATGGGAGCTTCCTTTTTCATCATCATTATTTGACATTCTGTAAACCTGGCCAATTTTATGCTGTATGCTTGAAAACTTACATGCTTGAAAATTTTCTGCTATGATTTCTTTAAAAAGACTTTTTATTCTATCTATGCTGTCCTGTAATTTCTGTCTTATTCGAATTAGCTTTAGGTTAGTCTTCTAAACATCCCGTAGTAGTCGTTGGATGAATCCTTCCTCTTTTATAATTTCTTAGGATTTTTCATAGTAAAACATCAAAAGGTTTCATTTTTCCTTGATTTCTGAAACTCAGTCTTTACATATGTCATTTCTGTTATTTATGGACTCAATAAAATTCTTTACCTGTGATATTTTTGGCACCTTTTCATGGACCCTATTCTGTTGATAAATTTGTCATTCAGGTTTTCAACTGTTTTGTTTGACTCTTCCAAGTTATTTGTTTCTCCCATATCCACAATGGTCAATTCGTGTGATAGTTCCACTATCTTTTTGCTTTTGACCTCATTGGACTCACTGAGTTTCTTTGCTGCCTCTTTAATCATTTCTTACAACTCAGTAATCTGATGTTTGATTTTCTTTCCATTGATTTTACTTGAATACACTTTGGGTGAGTTGAGAGTATTTGGGGGAATTTTGTTGCTTTGTTTCTTCATGCTTCTATTTTTGTGTGTGTGCTGACTGTTGAGGTCAAGGAGAATGAAGAGGATTTGAAGTTGATATGAATATCTCTTTAGATAGGTTCTGCTTTTCAGTGATATGCTGTTGGCTTTATTTGTCAAGAGTTATTACTTAAGGGTATGTTGTTAGTTTTCCAGGAGTTTTTGTCTTTTCTAAAATTTATTCTGTCATTGATTTTTATTTTTATTGTATAGTGGTCTGATAGTATACATGGGGTGATTTCAATTCTTTTATTCTTATTTAAGCAGGCTTTGTGGCCTAGTATGTGACCTATTTTGGAAAAAGTACCATGTGTTGCAGAAAAGAATGTATACTGCAGAGAGGTGGAACACTCTGTGTGTATGTATTAAGTCTGTATATTCAAACGTCTGGTTCAGCTCTGACTTTTTTATTGTTTTTGTTGTTTAGTTTACCTCTTAAACCACCAATGGGCGACAGAAAAAAATCAAAGAAGAAACGTTAACATTTCTTGAAATTAATGACAGTGACCATATAACTCCGTGAATTGTATAGAACACTATGAAAACAGTTATAAAAGGAAAATTCATCCCAATTAATGTTCACATTAGGCAAACAGAGCAAGGCCAAATAAACAACCTTATGAGAAATCTTAAGACACATGAGAAACAATGACAAACCAACTGTAAATTGAAACTAAGGAGGGAAATTAAAAAGCTGAGAGTGGAAATCAGTGATATTGAGACTAAAAAATCTGTAAAAAATCAATGAGTCAAAGAGCTGATTATTTGAAAGGATAGATAAAATAGATAAGCCATTAACCAGACTCACCAACAGAGAGAAAAGATTCACATCAACACATTTAGAAGTAAAAAGGTGAAATTACAACTGACACTGTTCAAATCTAGTAGTTAGTTACTAGTTGGAAAAATTATATTTTGACATTAACAAGTTTTGAAGAATGGACAGGTTCTTAGACACATTAAAAACTACCCTGAAGAAAATATAAACATGCTAAGCAATCCAGCAACAAACAATTAAATTGATTCAGTCATAAATAATCTACCATTTAGAAAAAGTTCAGGACCTGATGGGTTCACTACTGAACTCTACAAAATTTTTAAGGATATCATACCACCAATACTCTTCAAGCTCTTCAAAAAAATCAAAAGAGAAAGATTGCTCCAACATTCTTTATGAAAGCTAGTATTGCCTTGATTCCAAAACAGAATAAAGAACCAACTAAAAAAGAGAACTGTAGGCCACGCCCTTTAATGAACAAAGATACAAAATCTTCAGTGACATATTAGCAAATAGAATGCACCACATTATCAAAAAATTGATACCCAGGATCAAGTAGGGTTCATCCCAGAGATAGAAGGATTGTTCAACATATGAAGGACAATAAATATAATATATCACATAGACAGAAACAAGGTTAAAAACCCACCCACAGGACCATATCAATATACACAGGAGAGGCTTTTGACAAAATCCAACACCACCTCATGATAAAAACTCTGAAGAAAACAGGTATGAAATGTCCATACTTGAATATGGATAAAGGCTGATTATAAGAAAAAAAAAAAAAAACAGCCAGCATCTACTAAATGGGGAAAAACTAAAAGCATTACCCCTAAACTCAGAAATAAGATAAAGATGTCCACTATCATCTTTCCTATTCAACACAGGACTTGAAATATTAACCAGAGCAATTTAGCATGGTAAAAACATAAAAGGGATCCATATAGGAAAAGAAGAACTCAAGAAGAACTTCTTATTATTTGTGGATGACATGATACTCTACATAGAGGACTCAAAGAACTCCACCAAAAAACTCTTAGAATTAATAACCAACTTCAGCAAAGCGGCAGGAGACAAGATCAACACACAGAAGTCTTTAGTCTTTGTGTGTACTAACAGTGAATGGAAAGAGAAGGAAATTATGAAAACAATACCATTTACAGTAACTTCCAGACAAATCCAATATCTAGGAATTAACATACCCCAGGATGTGAAAGACCTCTGCAAAGAAAATGAAAATACTGTGAAGAAGGAGATTGAAGAGGACATCAGAAAATGAAAGGCTATCTCTTGCTCCTGGATAGGCAGAAGAAATATCAAAGTGGCCAAAATTCCAAAGCTGTTATATGAATTCAATGCAGTTTCATTCCAAACAACAGCAACACACTTAATAGATCTAGTGAAAATAATTGTACAATTCATATGAAGCCAGAAGAGACACAGAATGGTAAGAGTAGTTTTGGGCAATAAGAGTAAAGCAGGTGGCATAGCCATACCTGACTGCAAGCTACGCTATAGAGCAACGGTGACAAAAATAGCATCGTAGTAAGAGAAAACAGACGTGGATGAGTGGAACAGAACTGAGGATATAGAAACCTCCCTAGATATACTCAACTGCTTGATTTTTGACAAAGAGCCCAAAAAACTATGTCGGAAGAAGGGTATCCTATTCATGAAGTTATGTTGGGAAATTTGGTTACTTGCTTGCAAAATAATGAAACTGGCCCTTTATTTATTTGCATGTGCTAAATTGAAATAAAAATAGATCAAAGATGTAGACATTGAAAGAGAAACATTAAACCTTCTGGAAGATAAAATAGATAAAACACTTGAAGACTTACATGTAGTAAATGATTTCCTAGACAGAACCTCAGTTGCTGAAAAAATACCAGGATGAATCAACAAAAGAGATTATATCAGACTAAAAAGCTTCTATATCACAAGATCATTAATCAGGAGGGTGAAGAGACAATGCTCAGAATGAAAAAAATTTTTTTCCGGCACTCATCAGGGGGACTAATATGTAGAATATAGTAAGAACTCAAAAAATCAAACTCCTTAAAATTAAAGACCCAGTCAAGAAATGTGCAAAGGAATGAACACACACTTCAGAAAGAAGAAATACAAATAGTTCACAGAATATATGAGAAAAATATGAATATATGAAAAAATTTCAACATCTCTGACCATTAGAAAAACACAAATTGAAACACTGTTAAAATTCTTAAATGGTAGTCATTAGAAAATCAAATAACAACAAATACTGGCCTAGTGGTGGTGAAAAGGAACATGCCTGCTTTGTTGGTGGGGAATGCAAGTTAGTACAACTTTATGAAACATGAAAATCAGTATGGAGATATCTCAAGGAACTGAAATTCAAAATTCCACATGACTCAGCTATCTTCCTGCTGGATATATTCCCAAAGAGTCATCACACTACACTGATACATGGATGTCAATATTTACAGCAGCGGAATTTGTAATAGTCAAATCCTGGAAGGAACCTGCATTCCCACCAACAGGTGACTGAATAAAGACAATGTGGTATCTCTACATAATGCTATACTACTTGGCTATTGAGAATGACAAATTTGAGACATTTGTAGGAAAGTGGATGCAGCTGGAAAATATAATCTTGAGTAAAATAAATCAGATACAGAATCTTAAATACCATATGGTATCCAAATGAGGCAAAGCACAAACAAAGAAAATGTTGAAAATGGATAAAAAAGGACAAGGGGTTAGGTTTCTTTCAATAGGGAAGTGGTCCAAGGGAACAAATGTGAGGGGTGAGGAGGAGGTGAAGGAGAAATAATAATAAAGATGTGCCATGTACAGAAACCTAAGAACTTCAGCTAATGCAAACACTATTTAATTTAATTGTGTTGGACCCTGTAACTGTGTTGTAAGGATAGAATTTCCACTGGTTATCACAGCTTCAACAGATCCAGCCATATTTCACTCATAAATATCAAAGCCTGTTTTGTTAGTTTCTCCCTCATGTTAATGCTCCTCATAGACCCTATTATCCAGAATGCTGTTTGTGATTCATCTGGGATATAGAGGGTGGAGGGAGGAACGTGGAAGAGGATAAGGAAGAGTGATGTCAGTGGGGAGAGAAGAAGGTAAAAGAAATGTCAATAGGTAAAAAATAGATCGGAAGTCAGACTGTGTTGTTATATTTTTATAGCTGGTGTGAAGGATTAGCACTGAGGGGTTGGAGAGAGTATTTATGCAGTCAGGAGGAGGAATGCAGATGGGTGAAAGTGTATTTAGAGACTGAGGGAGGTTATGAGATTCTCGGGGCCTGTTAGCGTGTTTGTTGGTGCTTCTGTTTAGATCGTCTAAGGTCAGTTTTGTGTAGGTTCACCCTGAAATGCTTGTAAGGATAATGTTGAAGTTGTTGTGCTGGTTAATTCTGATTCTCTAATTTCTTTATGCAGGCAATGGCTACAGTTATGCTGATGAAGAAAAGGGAGAAGTCAAGGAGGGAAGAAGATGAGGAAGAGACGAGAAAGAAGAGTAGGGAGGAAAGAGACCCAAAAGAGAAGCACTAAAAGAGGGAACAGCTCAAAGGGGAAAAAAATCCTTAAAGAATAAGGTAAAGTATAACAACAGAGCAATCAAAGAGCAGGAGAATAAAGTAGAAAGAAATAATGAACGCAAGGGAACAACTGCAATAATAATACAAATCTCCACGCGGTTGTAGCCTCAGCCCGGAGTGTCCACGTACTCACAGCACAGTCAGGCTGACTGTGAGCAGTCCAGCAGGACCATGAAGGCTGGTCCTTCCAAACTGTGTCCCCATTTGCAAGCTGTGTGCTAGCTATCACTTGCTGGCGGCCTCTATGACTGCTTGGCTTCCTCTAACTCGGGGCACATACTCCATACATCTTGTTTTCCCTCTCCAGGCTCTCTTTGTTAGAAGGCCACCAGCCCAGGTGCTGTTCACCATCTCTCTGCTTGTAAATGTCTGTGTCATCCCCACCAGTGGAACCTAGAACCAACCCCAAGCATTTATCTTTGGGCACTCCAGGCAGGCAGTGGACGGGACCTCGTGGTATCACAGGGCTTTGTGGTGTTTGGGGAAGCAGGAGAGAGTCTGCCCTGTTGTGTCTGTGCCACATCAGCCTCTGACCCTGGCATGGGACTCTGCCTCTCCTCTCACAGATCTGCCCCATTCTCTCTACTTCTTCACTTTCTTCTGTTGCAGCCTCGGATCTCCATGCCTTCTGAAGTCCCCAGCTAGGAGGTGAGTGTCCTCAGCACACTGAATGTCCCAGAAGCACAGCACTCCTGACGTATGTGGGTGGTCGAGGTGACATTTTTGGGGGTCATTGGCCAAGCTTTCTCTCTCCCTATAGTCCCATTGCTTGCAAGCTCTCTAGTGCCATTCTTTACAGGATGCTGGTGTGTGGCATTGTTTTTTCCAACCCATTTTCAAGCTTTTGGCTTCTCCGAATCCTGGAGTTGCTAATGTCTCTCTCATCTTTCTCAGTGGCAAGGTTAGAGTAATCATGAGTACTTTCCTTCATCTCCCAAGGTGGCTTGCATGCAGGCTGGGTCTAGAGTGGGGATGAGGTGGGGTACAGTGATGCAGTGGACTGCTTTCCCCTCACACAACCCCTAGGCAGTGAATTTTAGTCCTGCTAGATTTCCTTTTCATTTAGCTTTCCATATAAGACTTTATCTTTTCCCCCCATGTCAGGCTATCTGCTTTTCTCTAGCACTAATTCAGAGAAATTCATCCTTTTAATTGCTCCCAAGCAGCTATCTTCTCTCTCACTGCTCAGCATTTGGACTGCAGTCTCCAATGGGACTTTGTTTTCCCCCCTAGTATGGGTCAAATCCACTCCTGCAGATTCTCAAGAGCACTGTGGACACCTTCCCAGGAGGAGGATTGCTCAGCCAACACTAAGCATCCTCCACATCAGGAAGGGAGTGAATTTGCTTCTGGCCACAGACAGCTCCGACAGTAGGAGACGCTGGCAGAGGTGGAGCTCACAGAGTCTCAGAGCCCGCTGCTCAGCTCTACTCCTCTAAGTTCACACACTGAAGCCCAGGCTCGGCACCTCAGTTTTTGACCACATTTGGGGGACAGCATTTAGGAGGTAATGAAGTGAAAATGAGGTGCTAATCCAACCTGACCAGTGACCTTTCCAAAGAGCAGGCCAGTACAGGGTAACACACAGGAGCAGTCATCTCCATGCTTTTCACTTCAACAAGAAGCAAGTAGACAGCGGCGATCTAAAAGTCAGGGGGAAATGCCACAGTGAAAATCACCACTGCCACCGCCTTGATCTTGGCTCCAACCTCTAGAAATTTGAGAAACAACCTTCTGTTGCTTAAGCCAGATCATCTGTGGCATTTTACCTGGCCCCCCATGCAAAAGATGCCCCGCCCCCCACTCTGCCTGCTGCCCATTCTGCATAGCCACTTCGTGATATGTGACCTCGCAGACTCAAATGTTAATAAATGAGGTGTATGTGTGTTGCATATTGTAGTCTACACCTGTACCAAAAATGAAAACTTCAAATTTTGAGAAAGTGAAGTACGGCCTAAGGGCCAATATTGCAGCTGGGTGTGGTGGTACATGCCCACAGTACCAGCACTCTGGGAGGCTGAGGCAGGAGGGTTTCAAGTTTGAACTCAGCACATGCAACTTAGTGAGATCCTGTCTTGAAAATTAAAAAAAAAAAATTAAAGGGTTGACAAATAGCTCAGAGCCGCCCTCGGTTCAATGCCCCATATGGAGAGAGGGAGAGGAAGAGGGAGAGAGGGAGGGAGAGGGAGGGGGAGGGAGGGAGAGAGAGGACCAATGTGTTACTGCTGACAGTAAGTAAAAGTCTAAGGTGAAATTTTTTTAAATTCCAAAACTTAGTTGTAAAAGACAGTGAAGAATTACTAGGTCTCTTAAGAGAAGAAAATACAATGTATCAATTAAAAAATCAGTGTTCCAGTGCTACTGATGCATTTCAAGTACAGTAAGGTGCCATCCGTTCTCTGTCATATTGCCAGATAGACATGCATTTGACACACATTGATTCAGTGGGGATGTGAGGAAACAAGTAAACTCCTGTGTTGTTACTGTTGATGTAACAGGAAGTAGCTCCTACAGAGGGACATTCGACATTTCCTAACCTTGAGTTTACATTTAGCCTCTGACCCTGAAAGCCTACTTCTGCAAAGGTATCCCTGGGATATACTTGTACATGTATGAAGGGATATCACATAGGACTTTATTCAACACAATACTGCCTTTAGTAACCTAAGTCTGAGGAAACTATAAATGGCCAGTATAGTGGCTCAATAAATAAACAAGAATATATCCATATACCATGACATCATTGAAAAAAGTAGAATGCTATTTAGCTTAATGACTAAGTGCAACCTGCAGCTACATTGCATGGCTTCCCCTTTTAGCCATATTAACTTTTAACAAATTGTTTAAGATCTATGTGCTCTGTTGTTTCTTCATATATACAATGAAGGTAATATTGATTTATTTGAGTTATAGGAATGATTAGCTCAATAATTTTTTTTTTTTTTTTTAGGTTTTTTGAGACAGGGTCTCGCTTTGTGGTTCAGGCTGGCCCTGAGCTCAACCTCCAATGCACATCACAGCAATCCTCCTGCCTCTGCCTCCCGAGTGCTGGGATTACAGGCGTGAGCCACCACGCCCGGCACTGTGGTGTGTGGTACTGGTTGCTGCTGGGTGTGGGTCTCCACACCCAGTATTGTATGTGGTTACTGGGGAATCGAACCCAGGCCCTTGCGCTTGCAAGACAGGCGCCGGAACCACTGAGCTAACTCCCCGGCCCGTAGCTCAATAAATTTAAAGCACTCAAAACCTGGGCATGGCAAGTACTCTATTACTGGCTGTCATTTCACAGAAAATTCTTTGGGTTACACTGTGAAGTGAAAACCTGCACGGTTTACCATACTGATAGTGAATAAAGAAGTGGCTGAAATGCAGACAGGTGCTGGTGAAGCACATTTGGAAGGGCTGGAGAGTGGCTACATTTGGGGAGGAATTCTGAATAGTTCAGTCACACAGAAGTGAGAAATAATTTGTATATTTTTGAACTTTTCAATTTTTTACCAACATGCATAATATATACAATACATACAAATACACATTTACATATAAATAATTTGTAAGATATATAAGTATGCTTAACATAAAATATATAAAGATGTTATATATAAATATATTAGACATAATATATTATAAATATAAAGTACAGTTTTTATATATCACCTATTCAATTATTTTGCTTTTATTGAAGAAAAGAAGAGAACATAACAAGAAGTGACATAGGCTTTGCAGCCATGCAGTCCTGATTTGGGTTCCTTTCATACCACACAGGTCCAGTTATAGCGTGAGGGGCTTGTGCACAATGAAAATGTGGAGCCCACTATTCCAAAGTAGGAAAGACTTTCTTCCCTTGCTCCCTCAGAAGTTCCTTGGACCTGGCATGGTCTTTCTATTTGCTATTAAATGTTGTGTTCCCGCAGGGATGAGACAATCATAAACTGAGTACAGGTGCTCACAGGTGTCCGAGGTCTCTGCCTGTGACAGGGACTCCCAGAGCAGCCTCTCCATGGACTTTTCCAAGGCTTTCCCAAGAAGGCCTGTGAATTGCAGCAACAATCGCATGAAAAGTCTGAGCAAAGTGGGGTGTAGGGATCTTGTCTTAGGGAGGTGGCAGGTAGTGAGAGCTGGATCACATGTGAGTGGAAGCTGTAGGTCCTCTGCAATACTGCACTGAGCTACCAGATCTCATCTACAAAACAAAGGTTTATAGGCAAATACATTTTTAAAAAATTGAAGATAGTAGGATTAACCTGAAAGTAATTCAACTATACCATTGTATAATCAATTAACTAGTAAGTATTGTATAAGGCATGCAATTATGAAATACTTCATTAAAATAGTAGAAAGGCAAAAAGAACACATGAAACGTCACGAGAGTTACAGCTATGGAGCATGACATATTAAACAGGGTTATTCCTCCTACAGTTTTGGAGAAACTGTTCCAGGCTAGCTTTAAAGCCCAAATCTGCCCATTGTTTACCCATCAGCGGATATCAGCAGGTTCACAACAACACATCTAACCATTATAAATCCAACTTGAAAAAAAATTTGTCTTGAGGCATAAGTGGTTCCCAGAAGCAGTATCAAGTACCTGAGTTCTCATGGCAACCGAGTACACTACAGAGATCTACCTCCCACAGAAAGTACAGGATGAAGCTTTCATGAAGAGAGAGGCCTCAGTGTTGGTGTCTCTCTAATAGCCCTGGTCTACTTTGGTCCTGACAACCACTCTGTACACAAAGACGGTGGGGGGGGCATTTTTGTGCCTCCACACAACAGCAGCGGTTACAGGTTCAGCCATTTTTCATGTCACCGGCCTAGAATACCATTATCTTTCTTCCACCTACCCTCGTCCTTCCTGGGTTTGGGTACTTCTTACTTTCACTTATCAAACTTTCATCATATCTGGACATACTATTTTCATTGGTATTATTCCAAAGTATCTTAGAAAAAAATCAACAAATCAAGTAGATCCAGCAGAAATTCAGAGGATAATAAACACCCACTTTGAGAACTTGTACTCCAATAAGATGGAAAACACAGAAAAAATGGATAAATTCCTAGACACATATAAACTTCCAAAGTTGAACGAAGATATAGAAATGCTAAACACCCTAATATCAATATGTGAAGTTGAAAATGTAATTAAAGACCTATCAACAAAGAAAAGTCTGGGTTCCAAAGACTTCACTGTTGAATTCTACAAGTCTTTCAGAGAAGAGCTAATGCCACTACTCCTCAAACTCTTTAATGAAATTGAAAGGCAAACAATACTCCCAAACTCATTCCTGGAAGCAACCATTACATTAATTCCAAAAGAAGAAGAAGACCCAACCAAAAAAGAGAACTACAGGCCAATCTGACCTAACAAACATTGATGAAAAAATCCTCAATAACACACTGGCAAGCACACTATAGAGGATCAAGTAGATCTTTCAACCGGGAATTTAGCTCAGTGGTTCCAGTGTCTGGCTTGGAAGCTCAAGGGTCTGGGTTCAATCCCCAGTAACCACATATAAAAATGCCAGATGTGGAGACTCACACCCACCAGCAATCAGTACTACATACCGTGATTCCAGGTGTGGTGACTCAGACCTGTAATCCCAGCACTCGGGAGGCAGAGACAGAAGGATTGCTATGAGTCTGAGGCTGAGTTCAGGACCAGTCTGAACTACAAAGCAAGATCCTGTCACAAACACAAAAAAGATCATTTAACCTGACAAAGTTGGATTCATCTCAGGAATGCCAGAATGGTTCAACGTATAAATTGACAAATGTAATACACTGCCTTAACAGACTTAAGGACAAAAAACCAAATGTTCATCTCAATAGATGTAGAAAAAGTGCTTGACAAGATCCAACACCCAATCATCATTAAAACCCTACAGAAAATTGGAATAGATGGTCTTTATCTCAAACTGATAAAAGCTATTCAACATCCAACATCATATTAAATTGTCAAAAACTGAAACTTTTCACATTAAGATCAGGAACAAGAGAAGGATGTTCGCTATCACCACTACTGTTCAGTATAGTTTTGGAAACATTAGCCACAGACAAGAGAAAGAAATAAAAGGAATAAAGATAGGTAAGAAAGAAATTAAACTGTCATTATTTGCTGATGATATGATACTCTATATAGAAGATCCCAAAAACTCAGCCAAAAGACTGCTAGACTTAATCGCTAGATTTAGTACCATAGCTGGATACAAAGTCAACACTCAAAAATCAATATCCTTTGTATACACAAATAACGGGCTCAGCAAAGGAGAAATCAAGGAATCAATTCCTTTCACACAACAACATCCCCAAGACAATTCTTTTCCACTCAGTGCAGCCCAAGCCAGGAATGTCCACCCAGTCATTTGATTTTTCCTCAGTAGCCTGCTGCTTCTGGAACCAGTAAGCTGGATTCCTCAAGACCTTTACGAGGCAAAGTTGCTGAGTTGAGAGACTTCAGGTGAAGCTTTGAATGACCTGTAGATTCACCGGAAGCAGGAAGTGAAACCTAAGGCACATTTGTAAAAGATCTAGCTAAGCGTTGCCGTAGTGCCCCATCCCACAACAAATCCACCAAGGCTGCTAGAAGCACTGAGTTTGTGTGTTTATTTGTTTATTTTAGCTGTGGACTTTCAAAGAAAGTGCTGTCCAAACACAAGCTGAATCAAAGCTAAAGGAACAGAGACTTCAGGGACCAGACGTGGAAGAAGTGCAAGCTCTCAGAATAGTCTGGAGAAGTCTCTATATAAATGAATGACTATAACATTCAGAATTCAAGAATGGCAAACACCAGGGAAAAGAGGGAATCTGCTTATGCATATTGTCATTAAAATATTCAAATATATAGTTTTCAGTGAAAAACACACATAACCTATAAAGAAGCATCAAAGTATGGTTCATTCATAAGAAAACAGTAAACAGAGATGAATGGCAGTTTTTCAGGAAGGAGGGAGTATTAGATCTTCTTTATGCTGTTGATACATTGGGTGATATAAGGATAAGACATTGCCACTATATTTAATTCCATGAGCATCATCGTGACACTTCAGAGTGTTTTGCTGAAATTTTCCTCGGAAGGGATGGAGAAGCCTGTTCTAGAAGGAATAGGCAAAGGAAATAGGCCAAGTGCTGAAAACTGTAAGTTTCATTGTGAGTGTGACAAGATAAGGTAGAGAGCAGATGGCAATGTGAGGAACAAGGAAGCTGCTTTGGGGGTTTGACTGTTTCTTTTTATAGTGCTTTAAGGTGTTACTAGAGCATACATTAGTCCTGATGGAAAAGATGTTGAAGAAGTTTAAAGTGAGGAGAGATAAAGAGGGAAATATATAATTTATATTGTAGGGTTCCTGAGAAGATGGGGTGAAATTCAAAGCACATATTGAAGGCTTATCCTTCCACATCAAGAGTGATATATCTCGAGAGCACCCAGGGACTGAGGTTAGCAGCGGGCGGCTCGGGAAGCGGTGACTGCAGCACCGAGTCTGCTTCACTGAATCTGCGCCGGGTTTGGAGTTTACTTGTCTCCAGGCCCACGCCGGAAGAGCGCCCAGGGACTGAGGTTAGCAGCGGGCGGCTCGGGAAATGGCG
>PVIR01034867.1:0-16882 GCA_004026965.1 Petromus typicus | reverse complement strand
CGGCACACAACCAACACAGCTATGTTTTCTAACAAGTGTCGTACTCACAGCTTGGAGAGAGGCTTATCATACACTCTCAATCACACACCCTTCTCCACCACAGTGGTGAAGAACCGAGCCTGAAGGTAACTGAAACAGGTGGATGTAAGACTATCATGCTCTAGCTTACTCACCTCTACTGAAACACAAAGACACACTTGTCATGTAGCTCCTGACTTCAAGGTCTCCGACCGAAGCTATGTTTCTGTTAGGCTATGAGTTAAGGGATCTAAAACTTACTTGTCTGGAACAATTGCTGAAAGAACAAATATGAGAACAATGATATCGATACTGTTCTCAGGCACTGGGTAACTCTGATCCTCATCGCAGAGGTCATGAACAAAGGCAAAACAGCGGGACGGGTCGTAGTCCGAGTGCATCTGGAGGCAAGTGAGGGACAAGTGGGTCAGAAGATGTGAAAGTTTCTCTCGTTTAAATGTCTGCTGTGGATGCTTCTAGCACAGGGACTTATTTCTAGTTGCCACGGCACAAGGTTTTCTAGGGGGACTGGTGGAATAAGAATCAAACCAAACTGGGGAAAATCCCCTAGAATCTAAGTGGTACTTTCAAATGTGAATATTCTAACTCCTTTCACCCTTTATTTTGATAAACTTCCTGAAATTAACATGTTTGGAGTCAGATCTGAGGCCTGGAGAATGATAAGGAAAGCAAATGAACAACACAAAGTAAAACTTCCTAAGGGGAAAGACAAACTATATTTAAACAGCATGATTTACAACACCAGGTGTGGTGATTCATGCCTGTAATCCCAGCACTCGGGAGGCAGAGACAGGAGGATTGCTGTGAGCTCGAGGCTTGCCTGCGCTACATAGTGAGCTCAGGGCCAGCCTGAACTACAAAGTGAGACCTGGTCTCCAAAAAAAAAAAAAAAAAAATCATGCAGACCACAGAATTTCCAGGCAAATCCACTTGTTTAGATATAAAAAAAACTGACCTAAACTTTGTTACTGTGCAATTAAAGAAGTAAGCCTTAGTGCTCATCTGGTCTTGTTTTTTGCTGTTGTTCACTTTCTGAGACAGCTGGCTATGTGGCCCAGGCTGACTTGTACTACCACACCCAGACACTTAGCTACGCTTGTGCTACAATACTTCAGAAAGACAGAGCCAATCACCGATTCCTGAGTTCCTGTGCTAGAAGTAGGATATATTATATAACAGATACATTTTAGGGCTCCTTTCCTAGTCATATTCCACTTCTCCAAAAATCTGACTTTGTTCCTCCTTGGCAAGAGTGGAGTCAAACAGGGCAAGTAGATTTTTTTTTTTTTTTTTAAGGTTTTTTTTTGAGATAGGGTCTCGCTTTGTAGTTCAGGCTGGCCCTAAGCTCAGCCTCAAACTCACATCACAGCAATCCTCCTGCCTTTGGGATTACAGGTGTGAGCCACCACGTCCAGAACTGTGGTATGTGGTGCTGATTGCTACTGGGCTCAGTCTCCACACTCAGTACTGTATGTGGTTGCCAGGGAATCAAACCCGGGCACCAGAACCACCGAGCTAACTCCCCAGCCCGGCAGATAGATTTTTTTTTGAGACAGGGTCTCACTTTGTAGTTCAGGCTGGCCCTGAGCTCAGTCTTGAACTCACATCACAGTAATCCTCCTGCCTCTGCCTCCGAGTGCTGGGATTACAGGTGTGAGCCACCACACCCCGCACTATGGTATGTAGCACTGGTTGCTGCTGGGGTGAGTCTCCATGCCCAGTACTCTTATGTGGTTACTGGGGATCGAACCCGGGCCCTTGTGCTTGCAAGACAGGCGCTGGAACCACTGAGCTAAATCCCTGGCCACCGGCAAGTAGATTTTTGAGTCAGACTCTGGGGACTTTGGAACAGGACCAGCCTTTCTGGTGAAGGCTTTCTGTGAATACTTGAGTGGGGTGCACTTGTACAGGGCTAGGAGGAAAAGGAAGAACAAATGGGCACCAGGCAGTGGGAGGGCTGCACCACGAGCTTGGGGTGCTGTGACAGGAGGAGGGGCAGCACCACTTACGGGAGCCCTGCTTTCTCTGGTATCTGACATCTTTATCCTTAGCTTTTAGAATTCCCCTTTATTGCTTGAGTTGTCCACATCTTTGTTTCTTGTAGCTTAATCCTGCCTAATCAAATCATTTCCTTTAAAAAACTGTTTTTTGAGGCAGGATCTCCCTGGGCAGTCCAGGCTGGCCTTGAACTCACTATGGAGCCTGGGCTGACTTTGAACTTGCAGAGATCTTCCTATCTCAGCCTCCCAGAGAAGTGGGATTATAGGCATGCATTTCCACACCTAGATGAATCATCTTATTTCAATTCTTTTTTTTTTTTTTTTTTTTTGGTTTTTGGAGACAGGGTCTCGCTTTGTGGTTCAGGCTGGCCCTGAGCTCAGCCTCCAACTCACATCTCAATCCTCCTGCCTCTGCCTCCCGAGTGCTGGGATTACAGGCGTGAGCCACCACGCCCGGCACTGTGCTATGTGGTACTGGTTGCTGCTGGGTGTGGGTCTCCACACCCAGTATTGTTATGTGGTTACCAGGGAATCGAACCTGGGTCCTTGCGCTTGCGAGACAGGCGCCAGAACCACTGAGCTAACTCTCCGGCCCCTATTTCAATTCTTAAAATAAGTTGGGAGAAATCAAGAACTCTGCACTGAGGTCCACAGCTGAGTGTGTGGCTCTTCATTTGAACTTACTTCAGTAAATCTTTTCAGGCCACGATGCAGGAGCATAGTGACTTTGATTTTTAGGGGCCCACTTGTTCCTTTACTTAGTACAAATGACTGAGAGGTGCTGCTGTACTTACCTGGACCAGTTCTATAGCAGTGGAAGAAAAATCACAACAATAAACAAAGAGGCCTGGGTCACTGAAATGGATAGAAAAAACAACAGAACAGTCAGGCTACAAACTGGACTGTCTACTGTCTTCACTGCATGACAGTCAAAGGACCAAATGGGAGAGAACATCGTATAATTTACTCAAAGTAACACTTGTTAGAATATACCGTATTTTGGTTAAAATCTTTTAAAATCTACACCTTCAAGTACTGCAAATGTAACTACTGCAATATTAGTTTTATTAAGTGATCGATGAGTTTGTAAATCTTTTCTTTGTCCACCAAAATCTGCTTTGCCTTCAAATCAAGTCTTCACTGATGGAGCCATGAGCACCCTTGTGATTCTCCACCTGGGGCCACTGTGCTCCATAGAGTTCCTGCCTCACCACACAGCAAGTGATATGATGGCAGAGACAACATCGTCCACTTATTTGTTCACCAAATACTCACTACCTCATTAAGGTAAGAGCTGGATGATGGGGAGGCAAAGGGGGATAAGAAAAAATTCCAGCGCTTACTTTGCTTGTTATCCCCAATGTGTAGGATAAGTCTTAGCATGGGGAAAAATACTATTAAATATAATTTTAAAAATGAGACAATTCTGCTAACAGATCATTTTTATTTTTAGACAGGGTTTTGCTTTATAGTGTAGGCTATCCTTGAACTCTCGGCAATCCTCCTGCCTCTGCATCCTGAGTGCTGGGATTACAGGCATGAGCCACCACACCTGGCACTGTGGTATGTGGTACCTGGGATCAAACTCCTGACCTTGCGCTTGCCAGGCAGACCCCCAGAACCACTGAGCTAAATCCCTGGCCTTGTAACAGATTTTAAATTTCAGCAATTTCCTTGACAACAAAGGCAATACGTGTAACAATAAACAACCCATAAATGGATAATGTAGAAATTTAAATCCCTTGTATAATCCAAACTTCTTGTTGATTACTGTTGATAGTAAGGTTTTTTTGTTTTTGAGGCAATTGTGCTATGTAGTTCAGGCTGGACTCTAACTATATAATTCAAGCTGGCCTCAAACTTGTGGTAATACCCCTGACTCTGTCTCCTAAGTGTTGGATTACAGGTATGTATCACCATGCCTGATACTGATATTCAAAGTTTTTTTTTTTTGAGACAGGGTCTTGGTTTGTAATTTAGGCTGGCTCTGAGTTTAGCCTGGAACTCATAACAATCATCCTGTCTCTGCCTCCTGTGTGCCACCACACACGGAACTGTAGTATGTGATACTGTCTGCTGGTGGGCGTGAGTCTCTACACCCAGCATTGTTGTATATGGTTATTGGGGATTGAACCTGGGCTCTTGACCTTGCAAGGCAGGTGTCAGAACCACTGAGGTAAATCCCCAGCCTTGATATTAAAGTTTTGAAAAAAAAAAAAAAAAAAAAAAACTCTGCTTTTCACCTCTTTGCTGTCACATTAATTTGACAGCATACTGTACTTACTTGTTAGTTTGTAAAATTGGAAAGACGGTGTTTCCCACACCACAACCAACCTGGAGATAGAAATAACTATTAATCACAGAACAGAATGTAGTACTATTAATTCCCTGAATCTTCATAATAGCCAATGGTAAACAACCTTGTGCACTTACGTTAGGGGAGGTACAGTAGGCAGATGTAGTACTCATGACATTTCCTTTTCTTTTTGTGGTTCTAGGAACGGGACCCAGACCCTCAAGAATGCCAGGTAGGCAAACACCTAACTATATCTCTCAATCTTACCTCAGGGATTCTTAAGAAAACAACCAAGGGAGGAGGAAAAGACAGTTACTAGAAGGGAACTGGTCTAGAAAAAGATATAGGCTCTGCCTTTATTTTTTGAGTTCTAGCAAACGGTCCTGTAGATGAAATACTATCTTTCTTTTTTCTTGAGAGAGGGTCTCACTTTGTAGTTCAGGCTGACCCTGAACTCACTATGTAGCCCAGGCAAGCTCAAACTCACAGCAATCCTGCCTCTGCCTCCTGAGTGCTGGAATTACTGATGTGAGCCATCACACCCAGCACTGTGGTATCTAGTTATCGGGAACTGAACTCGGGACCTTGCACTTGCCAGGCAGATGCTGGAATCACTGAGCTAAATCCCTGGCCCTAATGAAATATTTTCTTACTGAGTTCCATTACAAAATTATTGAACAGATTGAGTTGAAAAGTTTAGAAAAAGAAAAACATAGTAAATTTATTTGAAATAGAGTAGTAAATCCAGAATGGTAAAAACAGCATTAACTCTTTTATTGAGGGCTTACCATGTACCAGACATTGTTCTTAGTCATTTTATACACATTATCTATCTTAGCAATTATGAAACTAGAAGCAGCAGGAAGGGGGCTGTCCAAGACCATTCTAGAGGGGCTGAGTCGGTAGATCAATGTTAGAGCATTTGCTTAACACTCTTGAAGCCCTAGGTTCAATCTCCAGTAACACACACACACACACCTACCCACTCAGCCACCCCACAGGACCCAATCCAAAGTCTGATCATCGCAGAATCAGCTCTCAGTGGTGTGGACTGTCCCCTACTTGTGGGTTTCTATTGAGAGTTCTCACACACACACTTTAAAGCTTAAAAAACTGAGACAGGTCAAATCCACACACCTTCATCAAAGACATGTCACTTTCACGGCCAGCCTGTCCCACCACGTGTGCACGCTATGACAGTTTAACTCAACTACGAGGAAAACAGAACGATGTTACCTCCAGTATTCGGTAGGTAGCCGAGGATCCAGGAAACTTATCAGAACACGTTTGCGGATGACTGAATTTCTGAGTGACTGTCTCCTCAGGAGGTAACTGTGTTTTATGTGCCAGGCCAGTTGAAAAACACTTGGGTGGTTCTTCTACTGCTGTTAAATCAGGCTCATCCACACTGCTCTGGCATTCAGAGATTTTATCCCTCTTGTTTTCCAAGATCACATTTTTCAAGTCATTTTGGTTTTCGCTGGGTGCCAGTTCAGGGAATTCCGTAAAAAGCCAGTGTCTATCTTTGAAAAACCCATTTTCATGGATTTTGTAGAAGTTATTCCAGTATTTATGGGCATTAACCTCATAATCAACTGTAAACATTGGAAAATTTTTATTAGGTGTCAAAACTTATTTATATCTGATAATAACTATCCAGCTTCAAAGATGCATCATTATGACCAATTATGAACCTCTTCTCCCAACAAGGTTTATAATCTGGTCACTTCAAATCTAGTTTCAGGATTGGGGATCTGGCTCAGTGACACTGCACCTATCCTGCAAGGTCTTGAGCTGGATTCCCGGTGGGGAGTGGGGGGGAAATCTAGTTTCAAGCAAAGTGTATATAATCTACTAAGTACATCCTCTAGGATGGTCACGTGATCACGCGCTTACCATCAACACAATTCAAATTCAACCACCAGAAGACAGTTATCCTTCCCTAAATGAAACCAAGAAAATTCATAATGCCAAAACCAAGCAATCTGAAATGTCCCGGCAAGATTTTGTTAAAAAGCCACCCTTTACCCCCTCCCATTTTGCATCAAGCCAGTAATAAAAGATCTTAGTGGCCTCGGTTCTCTGGACTCTGGGAGTCGCGTCCAATCCTAGAAGACCGTGATACCCTCAGGCCCCACCTGGGCACACCTTGTTTCTCTTGGCACACCCGTTGGGCACTGTTCTCCTGCACTTTCCTCTCCGCCGCCGCAGCCTGCTCCTCTGACCACTCCACGTTGTCCCTGGGAAAAACCAAACGTGCAGCTTAGGGGTCTTTGCAACGGGCAGGGTGGGTCAGAGGCTGGGGAGCGCCTTCCCCCAGAAGAGACCCTCGAGTTGGGCGGCTGGACTCTTGGCCGGGTGATCAAGAGCTTCTCAAAGCGCTCTGGAGCCGCAGGATCGGGCGAGTCGCAGATATGGGGCGGGGTGGGGCAGTTACCAGGCATTGTGGTGGAAGACATGAGACGGATCGCTCAGGAAGCGGTTCCCGAACTGCTCTCTCTTCCCAACCTGCGCTGCGGGAGCGCTCTCTCGATACGGATCCACCATGCCGCCGGAAGCCGGAAATGCGTCCGTTTCCGTAATAAGAGAACTTCCGGTGGCCACACCCCTTCCGGAAAAGAGGCGGTGTCTGGCGGAAAGTGCTGGGAAGGGCCGGCGGTTCAGACTTCCCTCTCCACGCGAGCGATGGATGGGTTTCTGTCAGTCTGGCCTGCTCTGAGTTGGAGAAGAGGTTTCTGGAGAAAGAGACAGAGTTGGTGGCTATTGTCCCGGAATCGTTTCTTCTCAGGGAGGCCCTAGTGGACTTGCATGCTGGGAATAAAATGGGAGACCTTCCACTGAGCCATAGCGTGCTGGAGTCTTAAGTTTCGCCAGTTTTCCCCTAGGTAGTGATAAAACAGGATTTTGGAGGAAGTAGTACTGAGGACTGAGCCCAGGAGCTACATTCCTAAGCCTTAAAAAAACACTTTATTATAAGACAAGTTCTTTCTAGTTACTAAATTTCTCAGGCTAGGCTTCCAGCTTGCCATCCTCTTGCCTCATCTCCCAGATGCTGGGCTACCGGCCCGGCCACGACACCTGGCTGAAACAAAACGTCTTCCTTCAAAGGGATGAACGTATCTACACTCACGGAGGAGCTGATATCCAGAACTGAAGGAGAGCAGCGTCAGGCGTCAGCCACTTGGATTTTATGTTTTTTAGGATGGCCAAGATTTGGGGGGAGTAAATATGAAGTGAATCTCGAGAAATCGAGATTTATCCATCAACTCAAATGAACAAGTTTAAACCAGTTGTGTAATCATCTGCGTCTTGCAGTCACCCATTATTAGGCTTATTGAGCATATATATACACACAATGGGCAATAAAACATTTTCACCCCCACATTTTTATTTCCATTATTACCACAGAAATATAAAAGAAAGCATGCTATTAATATAAAGCTAGTTGAAAAGACATCAAGAAGAGCTGGGGATTTAGCTCAAATGGTACTGTGCTTACTTTGGAAGCACAAAAGCCTGAGTTCAATCCCTGGCACCACACAGAAGAGATCAAGATAGTGTATTGTTATATTTAGAGAGGAAAAGAAGGAAAAGGTTATTTAAATAGCGCTGAGCTACACAATAGTTCATTATGGGTGGCTTCACTGTAGATTTTTTTTTTTTTTTTTTTTTTTGAGACAAGGTCTTGCTTTGTAGTTCAGGCTGGCCCTGAGCTCAGCCTCAAACTCTCATCACAGCAATCCTCCTGCCTCTGCCTCCCGAGTGCTGGGATAACAGGCGTGAGCCACCACGCCCGGCACTGTGGTATGTGGTACTGATTGCTGCTGGGCATGAGCGCCCAGTATTGTATATGGCTATAGGGGATCAAACCCAGACTCTTGTGCTTGCAAGACAGATGCCAGAACCACTGAGCTAAATCCCTGGCCCCATTATAGATTTTTTTTAGAGGTAAAAGTAAAAGTAGAAATAACGGACTACTTTCCCTACCAAAATGGGAACATGCTGTAAGCTCTGACTATGAAAAAAAATGATAGGAAGCCGGGCGTGGTGGCTCATGCCTGTAATCCCAGCACTCGGGAGGCAGAGGCAGGAGGATTGCTGTGATGTGAGTTGGAGGCTGAGCACAGGGTCAGCCTGAACCACAAAGCGAGACCCTGTCTCAAAAAACCTTAAAAAAAAAAATGATAGGAATTAGGAAGATCGTGAAGAACATATACTTTTATTTGAGGACAAAATATATTTGTCATGCTCCTGATTTTTTGGGAACATTTTGAACAAAACCTCCTTTCCAAAGAACAAGTGCAGGCATCACCATAATTTTTCACGGTCAGGGGCCTGCAGATGTGATGACTGATTTACATTTGTTTTTAACATGTTCCTTCATGTAAGGGCTTTTCTCTGCTTACTGAAAGTGGTGTGTTCCTCTTTAGCAGTTCCACCACACTGTTCTTGAGAAAATTGAGTCTCTGTTTTCCACTTGAAATGATTGTATTAGTTCCAATAATTGGGGCTACTTAAAATGTCTAGCCTGTGGACCTTGCACAAACTATACTTTAAAAAAACCCTAAATTTAGGGTGGGGTTTTAGCTCAAGTGATATGGCGCCTACCTTGGAAGCACAGGGGCAGAGTTCCATCCCCTTTAACACAAACCAAACCCTAAACTTGATATTTTTTAAACTTGATTTTATACAGTTATCTTTGGACTGTAAAACTCATTTGATGCTTCTTATACAAGTTTGGAAGTTTGGAAGAGACGGTAGAGTCCTCTTGTGTCAGACTTTTTACTACACTGTTTGGTAGGAGCATAGGGTCCCTCTAGTGGCCAGTTATGGTAACTTCTAGCTCAGTGGTTGGCAAGCTTTCTAAACTAAAGGTTAAGAATTTGCTCTGGATTATTCCCTTGCAAGTCAGCCCAGGACAAAGGTGATTAATTGCTTCATGCTTGCCTTTCAGTTCAAGTCAGTGAGACTTCTGTGCTTTTTAAGTATGTTCTCTGGAACTGAATCCTGAAGAAGGATCCTTGTATCCTAATTTGCTCTACTTGACATTTCATGGGAGCTGGATGGCCTTTTAGCAGTTCCAGATAACTGGAGAATGTGGCTTAATAACTTTAAAAATAGCTGGTGTGGGCTTGGGATTTAGTTCAGTGGTTCTGGCGCCTGTCTTGCAAGTGCAAAGTCCCAAGTTCGATCCCCGATAAACACACCACCATGCCGGGCATAGTGGTTCACGCCTGTAAGCCCAGCACTTAGGAGGCAGAAGCAGGAGGATTGCTGCGAATTCAAGGCTGGCCTGGACTACGTAGTGAGTTCAGGGCCAGCCTGAACTACAAAATGAGACCCTGTCTCAAAACAAACTAACAAATAAATAAAAATAGCTTGTATATTCCTTAACTTGCAACATGAATGTATTATAAAAATACTTAAAAGATAGCTACATCCCTGGCACTATTTATTTTCTCTTTTGAGACAGGGTTTCACTAAGTCACTAAGTTGTCCAGTTTATGCATGAACTTGTGGTCCTCTTGCCTCATCCTCCCAGGGTTGTGTTTATAGGCGTGTCGTGATCACACATGGGATGTGCCCAGTTTTTTTCACTTTTTAAAAAGTTTTTATTTGGCGTACATAATGATAACAGTCACCGTGGGGACCTGGGACATGTAATAGCACATCTTACCGCTTTCCCTCCCCTTCTGTCTCTCTTTCTCCATCATTTGGTCCCCTTTCCATTGTGCTCTGTTTTTCAAAGCTTTATGGAGTTATACTTTACACACAGTTTACATTTATCTATACATCTTCACAAAATCTATATCTACAGGCAGATCCTGGAGCACTGTCCGACATATCAAACAGTGGTCCAGCCACCAGCTTACAATTTTTTCTTTTTGAGACAGGGTTTCTCTTTTGTAGTTCAGACTGGCCCTGAGCTCACTATGTAGCCCAGGAGAGCCTTGAACTCACAGCCATTCTCTTGCCTCTACCTCCCCAAGTTCTGGGATTACAGGCTTGAGCCACCACACCGGCACTGTGGCGTGTGGTTCTGATTGCTGGTGGGCACAAGTCTCTACACCTGGCATTGTTGTATGTGGTTACTGGGGATTGAACCCGGCCTTTGCACTTGCAAGACAGGCTCTGGAACCACTGAGCTAAATCCCCAGCCCCCAGCTTATAATTTCTAGGGAGTGCAAGTAAAGCTTTCTCTTGAAGCTAAACCAGAAACAATTTATTGTGTTCCTTAGGCTTTGTACTATGTACAGGAGTTTGTAGACTCAGGAGACTCAAGATTTGGTGTCCGCAGTTACCAGTGGAGTCACTGATGCGCCGGTCTGGCAGGACTCTGTCCTGGCACCCCAGTTTCTCTGTCAGTGAGTGTTTTAGTCCTTCGTGTCCTGGAAGGAAGTTTTTCCCAGCTGTGGCGGTACCACCGGGAAGCCGGAGCGTGTGCCCTCCCTCCCTGTTCCTGCTTTATCAAATCCCTCCGCGTGCACTGAAATCTGGCTGCACCAGAGCTGTCTTTTTCATGCAGCGGCTCTTTTGTGCTAAAAGGGTGCAGTTGGTGTGTTCCAGGGTGAGCCAAACCGGGGGACGCCTGGCTGTCTGGGAGCGACTGGGTTACCACAGACATGGCCGCTAAGTCCATTCAGCAGCCACCACCTCCCATTAATAAGTTGCCTTATTACCCTTTGAATGTTTTTCAGCATCAGAAATCAAACTGAGGACCTTATGCTTGCCAGACAGGCATGGCACCCCTGAGCTCTATCCCTGGCCCTAATATTATCTTCTTTTAAGATTTGAGACAGGGAGCGGGGATTTAGCTTAGTGGTTCCATGGTTTAGCTCAGTGGTTCTGTGTTGCCCACGCTGGCATCAGACCACTGGGTTTAAGATATCCTTCTGCCACAGCCTTCCAAGTAGCTGGAACTGTAGACATGTGGGACTATGTGTGGCTGGCAAATATATTTAGATACTTCTGAATATTCCGAGTAACACAGAATTACATGAAGCCTATTTGGGTGAAAAGTTTTGGAGCATTAACTATCTTCATTGTTTTTTCCTAGCATTTTACACTTTTGTATTATCATCCATCCTCATCAGTATCTTTTCTTCTCTTTCTTTCTTTTTGGGTTTTATGAGAGGAGGTCTCGCTTTATAGTTCAGCCTGGCCTCGAAATCACAGTGATCCTCCTGGCTCAGCCTCCCAAGTGGGGGGATTACAGGCATGAGTCACCACACCCGGCACTGTGGTATGTGGTACTGATTGCTGCTGGACGTGAGTCTCCACGCTCAATATTGTATATGGTTATAGGGGAACAAACCCGGACCCTTGCGCTTGCGAGATAGGGGCCGGAACCACTGAGCTAAATCCCCAGGCTGGATAATTCTTATAAATAGTTAATGTCATCCTTTACATCTTTAGGTCAAAAGTAGCATAGGAAACAACACATATTTGGCTCTCTGATAGTAGATCAGAAGATTAATATAAGAGTTAGTGTTGGCACCGGGGATTTAGCTCAGTGGTTCCAGCACCTGTCTTGCAAGTGCAAGGGCCTGGGTTCGATCCCTGGTAATCACATACTATACTGGGCGTGGAGACTCATGCCCAACAGCAATCAGTACCACATACCACAGTGCCGGGCCTGGTGGCTCACACCTGTAATCCCAGCACTAAGGAGGCAGAGGCAGGAGGATTTCTATGATGTGAGTTTGAGGCTGAGCTCATGGCCAGCCTGAACTACAAAGCAAGAACATGTCTCAAAAAAAAAGAAAAAGTAAAAGAGTAAAGTCCAAAAATTGTCTATTTCCCCATGATCAACCTTCAAGAATCATAGAAAAATGTCTTATGAATTCCAACAGTGGAACTGGAAAAAAATATGATACATATTTTAACATTAGTAAAAATTACAACCCTAGTACGAATATGCAATAGATGTGCAAGTATGTGTCTAAGGAGCCCCAAGAATACCTAAATTTCATCAAGGTTTCTGGGGTAGCATTGGTGACATTATTCCCTGAAATGGAAACTTTATCATCATGTTCTTCCTGTGGTTTCTTTCACAAACATTTGAAAATTGTGTTTCATTTATAGTCACCAAAAACTCAGATGTTTATTCCTGAGGTCCTCAGAAGGCCTGATTTTTTTTCCCTTCAGGCTGCCATCTGGCAGTTTCATGCCAGTTGGGGGCAGCAGAGCACAGCTGGAACTAACAGCCTGGTGCATCTACTTGTCTAGACGTAGGAAAAAGGAAACCATCTTACGAGTTAAGCATTTTTTACTGGTCAGAATCCAAAAGATGTCAAAATGTCCAGCTGCTAAGAATGTATTAGAGAAAAGCAAGAAGGCATAATTTTCATAATTATGAAAAAGTAGTTTTCAATGTGCTGTTTAGAAAATGTAGAAATTTCATTGTCGAAACCCTCTGAAACTTTTCCGTTTTCTGTTTCTCTCCGTCTCGGAGTTACATTCACTGTTACTGGTCGAGGAAGAGAACCCAGAGTGGGGGAAGGAGTTTCTGCTCACGTAGGCATCGTACAACTTCAGGTCCTTAGGAGAAAGTAATTCTTGGCAAACATTCCAGGACCATGTATAAGTAGAAAAAGTGTCATAAAAGGACTCATTGTTAGTGTCTATTCCAATCAAATCTCCTCGGATCTTCTGCCACAGATTGAGCATTCCTTTCTGGTGTGCAAGGGCAATTCCTAAATGATAGCTATCTGTAGCTTTCTTTACCTGCAACGGGAGAACAGAAGTTTACATACTTATTTGAAAGTAGTTCACCTGTTACTTGAATATAAGTCGTGCTATAGCTTGTGGCTAGATGGCCCCTCAAAGCCTCATGCAGTCAAAATCGGGCTTTTTAGAAGTGGCTGGATCTAGAGCGGCACTGGGCTTGATTCATGGTACAGTGCTAGAACGAAGGGCACTAGGATTAGGGTGGCAGTGCCACCTGCCCTAAGGGATAAGAGAGGGCTCAAAAACAGGGTCCTTACATGTTGGTTGGTTGTTCTTGTTGTCTTCAGCCTACCATCATCTGTTTCCCCTCTTGGAGGCCCGTTGCCAGGCCACCCTGTCTTGCAGCCAGTCAACTATGGAGTAACACCTCTATGAACTGTAAGCTAAATAAACCTTTCCTCCTTTAACTTTGGGTATTGGGTATTTTGGCTCAGCAACCCAAAAAGTAACTAAGATAGTCATTCTCAACAAACCCAATGAATGTTTAAATGTTCAAAGATCCATTGTCATCATTTCCCTCAAAATACTCCCTTCTTGTTTCCAATACACTTATCCATTGTTTTTGTTACTTTCTGAAGCAGTTCCGAAGTCCTGTTTTGGGAATGTCTTTAGTTGCACTGTTTTGGCTATTTCAGTGTCCTGAATCCATTCAAAGTGTTTACCTTTCAGGGTCATTTTGACTTTAGGGAATATCAAGAAGTTTCACGATGCCAGCTCTGGTACATATGGTCGATGAAGAGACACTGAAGTGGTTTTAAAAGCAGGCCTTTCTGTTGGATGGCATTGGGCAGTCATTTTGATTATACCTTATAAACACACTCATGAAAGAAGACCTTAGAACTGCTTCACAAAGTAGCAGGTACAATGGGATAGAATGTTAAAGAGAGAAGAAATTCCTCTTATTTGAGTAGAAAAAACATGGTGGGGAGAAGGGAGTAAGCCGCCCACACCTGCAGGAAACTTTGGCTGCAGAGGCAGCAGCCTGGGCTCCGGAGACCTCTCCAGAGCCATGTCCGTCCACGGCCAACTCTGGGCCGGCACCTGTGTGCAGATAGTGGTCAACACTGAGCCCGCTCTGCATCCCATTTCCCTTGGCAGGGAGCAGTAGAGGTGCCGACTGACTGTTGGACCTGACAATGGATGAAAGGCTGGAGGATTGGTGGCTCCCGGGAGAAACGATGGACTGGCAAGCAGCATGAGCCCAAGAGAAGTCCATAGATATTATACACTGCAAAAGGAGTGTGAGGTTTGACTCTGAGACTGACTCCTTCCATAGATCAGATGAGAGCTGGAGATGAAATCCAGTATTAGAGAGTTTAATTAGGAGCTTTTATGGATTATACCTAGATGTTCCCCAAAGCATCACGTGGTCAGACATGGGTGGCTCTAGAGTGTGTAATTTGGGGATTAAGGGTGTGTGATTACTAAAATGTGTGATTACTAAGCTAGCTCATTCATTGGTTTGGCATGCTTCTGGGTAGGATCAAGGGCGCCCCACTCAGGTATGAGTGCTACTCTCCCCAAGGGCAAGTAGCCTGGATTGGATGTGAGGGACAGAGAGAAGGTCCCTGCTTATCTTGTCACTTACAGCTTGCTGCTTGGCTGCCTTCTGCCTGCTGTGAACTCTTTCTCCTCTGAGATACCACTCTGCCATGTGCCCTGCCTTGGAACCAGCGGCTATGAAGTGAAACCTCTACAAACCCTGAGCCAAACAAACCTTTCCTCTAATTTTGTGTGTGAAGTGTTTTGTCTCAGCAACATGAAAACTAAGATGGGAGCCATTTGGGGGAAGAGTTAATTATTTAAGGCTGAGCAACTATGAAACAACTAGGAACCAACTTGCAGGTTTCCAGTGTGTGGTAACACAGTGTATGAGAGAGAGACAGCCACAAAAGGCAGCTGAGGAGAGGGTGCAGACGAGACACACATGTCCCTGAGAAGAGTAAGCTCAAGACAGGAAGGACACAAGGCTCCACTCTCCACGGTGAAATTGCAGGCCCAGAGGTGCCTGGATCTGAAAGTGCAGATATTAAATCCATCCATCAACCTGCTTGAACCCCTCCCTGTTCCCCACCTAACCCCCACAGAGATCTGTGGTCTGATGACTTTCCCCATCTACCAGTGTGAAGTTGCCATGGCCTGGAGTACACAGAAAGAAGAATCTCTGGAGTGTGGGTGAGGGACCAACCCATAGGCCATAAATCTAGGGGAAGACAATTGATTTGCTGTACTCCAAGATGGCAGAACCTGGAAAGAAATCATTCACAAATACAGAATAGGTACAAGTCATTTTCTGGTCACCCTTTTGTCTCTCTTAGATAAAAGCTATCTTTCTTTCAATAAAATTTTCCAACACTAAAAAAAACCCAACTAATAATAATAATAATATTGTAAGAACCAAGGGAGGGTCTGACAAGAAAGTCTACAGAAATCTTGAAAAAAGAAAACAGAGCTCACAGAAGGGAAAGGAAAATCTGCACTTTCTCCCTGGCTCTTGGCTTGTGGCTCATGGTAAAGGGAGACCGAATCTACAGAGGCAAAATGAGGGTGGGGGACTCCAGAGGGCTTTGAGGGAAATGTGGCAGTGGACTAGATTAGTGAGTGCTGCAACCTACAGGGAGAAAATGAGATTCTGCTCCCACCTGAGTCCTTCAGCAGGCATTCCCTGGTGAGTGACTCTGGCCCAGCCCTCTGTCTGCCATGTCCCAGAGACAGGCGCTAATTTGTGGAAGGGTCGGCTGAACCTGGCACTCCAGCCACAGGTTGGCTTCATTCCAGGGCTCCGGCTGTTACGTTCCCAGAGTGACTGAGTGAGACAACCATGGAGATGATCATGGCAAGGAGCCAGGGTGAGTCTGGAAGGAGATCCTCAGCGCCCCGCCCTGTCAGCCAGACCCTAGCCAGCTGGAGTTTCCCTGGGTGTGGGAGTGGAAGCACTAGCAACCTCGCCCTTATCCCACTGCCTGCTGGTGCCTGTGTCCAGCACCAACTGGGGGTCTGAGCGCCTTCTCTATCTATGCATGAGTAGGGAGCACCTCTGGACACTGCCCTAAAGTTGTAGATCTTGGAGGAAAATCACAGAGAAAGTTCGTGTGTGTGTGTGTTTTGCTTTGAGTTTTCTTTTTCCTTTCCTTTCCTTTATTCTTCTTTACCAGTTTATTGGGATTTGGGAAATGTTCTTTCATCCTTATCTCTTTTTCCTCTTTCTTTTAATTTTCTCTCTTCAGTTTTTTTCTCCTCTTCGTCTTCTTTTTTTTTTTTTAAGGTGTTTTTGAGACAGGGTCTTGCTTTGTAGTTCAGGCTGGCCCTGAGCTCAGCCTCCAACTCACATCACAGCAATCCTCCTGCCTCTGCCTCCCGAGTGCTGGGATTACAGGCATGAGCCACCACGCCCCGCACTGTGGTATGTGGTTCTGGTTGCTGCTGGGGCGTGAGTCTCCACGCCCAGTATGTTATGTGGTTACCGGGGATCGAACCTGGGGCCCTTGCGCTTGCAAGACAGGTGCCGGAACCACTGAGCTAACTCCCCGGCCCCCATGAATGACAAATTTAATAGTGGATTAGAATCATGAAAGACTTTCAGTTGGAAATCCAAGGGATTAAAAATTATATTGTAAGTGGGCCGGGGAGTTAGCTCAATGGTTCCTGCACCTGTCTCACAAGCGCAAGGACCCGGGTTCGATTCCCCGGTAACCACATAACAATACTGGGTGTGGAGACCCACACCCAGCAGCAACCAGTACCACATACCACAGTGCCGGGCGTGGTGGCTCACGCCTGTAATCCCAGCACTCGGGAGGCAGAGGCAGGAGGATTG
>PVIR01034866.1:0-16880 GCA_004026965.1 Petromus typicus | reverse complement strand
AAAAATGGAAACAAAGGTTATGTATATAGGATGTGGAGGGGGTTGAAGGAGCATGGGAAAAAATAGAGATCAAGATATGTCATGCACAGTTACAAATTCCCCATGCTGCATGAGGTCATACTGTATACCTACGATGTACCAGTAAACTCAATAAAGAAAAGGAAAGGGAAAAAAAGATAAAGAGCCCTTGGGATCTGTGCACAATGAATAGAGGGTTCCAGAGTTTGCTAACTGAAGTTAATATTCCAGACAAGGAGATCAAGGAAGGGTGGAACGAGAGTAGTGTGGTCAGACCAACCACTTTAAAAGACTCAGCAGCAAGTCTCTTTTTACCTCACATACTGAGGAGCACTAAATATATACAGTTGTGGGTAGCCATGTGTAAGTGTGCAGGTGTACACACATGTTCTTTGGAATTTGATGTGTGAAAATTCTGTAAAGTTTGGGCTTTCCCCAAGAGAACCTGCATTTTTTTTTTCTTTTTTTCTTTTTTTTTTTTTTTTTTTTTTTTTTTGAGAGAGGGTCTCACTTTGTAGTTCAGGCTGGCTCTGAGCTCAGCCTCAAACTCACATCACAGCAATCCTCCTGCCTCTGCCTCCCGAATGCTGGGATGACAGGCGTGAGCCACCACGCCTGGCACTGTGTATGTGTTGCTGATTGCTGCTGGGCGTGAGTCTCCACGCCCAGTCCTGTATGTGGTTACCAGGGAATAGAATCCAGGCCCTTGCGCTTACAAGACAGGCGCTGGAACCACTGAGCTAAATCCCTGGCCCATGAACCTACATTTCTTTCAAACAGGCTCCTGGAAAGGAAACCAACCAACCATCCCCAGGGCCATTTAAACTACATTTTTGAATTACACTTTGGGGCATTAGAAAGATGATGTGAGCTCCAGCACCATATCATCTGCTGGAGTGCGGGCATGTGTTTAGAAATTCCCAGGAGTTGTTTTGTTTTGTTTTGTTTAGGTTTTTTTGTTTGTTTGTTTTTGTTTTTGGGGATTTTTTTTAGGGTTTTTTTTTGTTTTTTTGTTTGTTTGTTTGTTTTTTTGAGACAGGGTCTCGCTTTGTGGTTCAGGCTGGCCCTGAGCTCGGCCTCCAACTCAATCACAGCAATCCTCCTGCCTCTGTCTCCCGAGTGCTGGGGTGACAGGCGTGAGCCACCACACCTGGCACTGTGGTATGTGGTACTGGTTGCTGCTGGGGTGAGTCTCCACACCCAGTATGGTATGTGGTTAACCAGGGATCGAACCTGGGTCCTTGCGCTTGCAAGACAGGCGCCGGAACCACTGAGCTAACTCCCCGGCCCTGTTTTGTTTTTTTTTAAACTTCACTTAGAACCCCCCACCTTCCTCCACAGGTAGGTCTAATTTTTTTTCAGTAAGAATCTAGCCTTTGAGGTCCTAGCCACTTTATGGCTTTATGGAGGCCTCCAATCTTATTCACTCTACTTTGATCTAAGATGATTGCAACTGAGACGGGTTCACATAGATTCACATAAAACTCTAGCCCTCCATCATCACGCCCCCGGCCCACACTACATTCAACACAATGTTAGCTTTCCCAATTTGTGTTTCTATTATTTCTCACCTCTACACAGTTACACTGCTTTCCTGCTTTAAAGTATCCATATGTTCAGTGCATTGCTAAAAGCAAACAGTAACTTTTCAGTTGAGATATTTAAGCATAAATGCAACTGTTTAAATGCGCACATTAATAAATTTGAAAGTCATAAAGGAAGATGCTCTCACCATGTCTGATGTTTAATTTAGAAAAATACACACACGTACACAGATACACACATAACATGTCCACAGTGGTAGACTGTGTTTTCCAAAGATGGCCACAACCATGTCTCCCATTCTTTATGCTTCTTGAAGTGTAGTTTGTGCCTTCTTCCCTGTAATGGTATGCTCTTGACACCTTTGCATGGTTCTGTGGTTACTTCAGTCAATAGAAGAGTAGAAATAATGCTCTGAGACTTGCAAAGCAAAGTCACAAAATGTCACACACTTCTGCTCTGCTCTCTTGAGGCCCTTGCTCTTGATTTCCGGCTGCCATATGGTGAGAAAATTCAAACTAGTGTGCACAGAGGGCTGAGTCTTCAGTTGGCAGCCAGCGTCAGCCACCAGACAAAGACAAATGGGTACAGACGCCTCTACGTGATTCAAACTCCTCATCATCAAGACTTTGGATTTTCCCACTGAAAGTCTTGTATATAATGGAGCAGAAATAAGGCATCTTCACTGTGCCTTGTCTGAATTCATGATTGACAGTCTGCAAGGAGAATAAAATGGCTTTGAGTGACTTTTTACACAGCAATAATAACTGGATCAGGGAAGGGATGTATGGACCATGTCAATTCGTGTAAGATGAATGGAAAGGAGAATGTATCAGCTTCAATTTTCAACAATTTCATCACAACCAAGCCTTCAAGATATGCTTTCATGTTATCATCTAATGCTAAACAGGTGCATGGGTGATAATACTGAAGACAGTAACAATAACACTGGCACTACCTACTTTACCGTGCCACTAAATTAGATAAGCAAAAGAACTTTTGTAACTATAAAACATTATAGAGGTATATAACAATATTATTCTAATCACTGGCATCTATTGGAATATTTTTATTGAAATTAATAAGCACCAAATAAGTGTCTTACATATTGTCTTAGTCTCCCAGAAGTTTCATAACCACAGACTGAATGCTTCAAGAACAAAAATGTATTTTTCCAAAGTTTTGGATGTAAGTAGTCTGAGATCAAGGTACCAGCATGACTGGTAAGGACTCTCCTTATGGATTTCGTGTGTTCACTTTCTTGTTGTCCTCACATCGCAGAGAAAGATGAGAGCTCAGTGGTGTCTGTGTGTTTGTACAAGAGCACTAATCCACCAGGAGGTGCCACCCACATGACCTAACCCAAACTGGATCTCCTCCCAAATGACACATCCCCAGATAGCACCATGTTGGGAATTAGGGGATCTGCACATAAGCTGGAGCAGCAAAGACAGTTCCACACGGCCACACAGTCATCAGAAATGTACCTCATCACTCAGGGCTGGTACACGGTCTCTCTTTTAGGATGTCTTAGTTCCCAAATAGCAAGCATTCTCTTTTCTATTTTCCTACTGCTAGTCAGTTCGAGAATAACGTAGACAAAAAGTCCCCCATACCTATAGGATTTCTAGCAGAGAACTGACTTGATGAAATGGTTATTTAGGAGTCTGAGGAAGAGAAGACTCAGAGTGGGAAGGTAACAGGTTTAGCAGATTAATATTTTTAGGTGTGTTATACGTTTTTTTTTGGGGGGGGGATCAAACTCAGAACCTCATGCTTGTGAGGCAGGCACAGTGCAGCTGAGCTAAATCTCTGGCTTATGTGTGAGTTATACTTTTTATCTAATACTTCACTGTAAACACCTCAGTGATGATAAAAATAAATTCAGGTTAGCGTTTTATGTGATTCTATACTGCTACATTATTTGGATCTATGTAATATTTTCCTAAAAACACAATCTATTTGGTGTTTAATTTTAAAGCTCTGAATAGTAGACTTACTGGGTATACTCCTTTCCAGGCTTTTTTTTTTTTTTTTAGGTTTTTTGAGACAGGGTCTCACTTTGAGTTCAGGCTGGCCCTAAATCCACTTTGTAGCCCAGGTTAGCCTTGCATTCTGCAATCCTCCTGATTCTGTCTCCCAAATGCTGGAGTTACAGGCATGAATCACCACACCCAACATTGTTGTATATGGTTAACAGGGATCAAACTCATGATGCTGCACTTGCTAGGCAACCGCCAGAACCATTGAGCTAAATCTCTGGCCCTCAAGGCTTTTTGATACAGATTGCCAAAATACCCTCCAGAAATGCTTCAATGCATACATCTCAACAGTCGGTCAGTCACCACCAAATACCTTGTTTGAACATTTTTTCCTGTCTTAAAATCTAAGGGTGACAAGTGGTATCAAACTGCTACCTTAATTTACATTTCTTTTGTAATTCATGATGAACACATTTTTATAAATTTATGCATTATGTATATGTCTCTCTTGTGAGTGTAAATATATTTCAAATATATATGGAAATTATTGCCATTTTTTCTTTTTGATGCATACATAATAAAGAATACTGGTTTGTTTTCACATATTGGTGCAGGCATGTAACATATTTCTTTTTTTCTTTTTTTGAGACAGGGTCTCGCTTTGTGGTTCAGGCTGGCCTTGAGCTCAGCCTCAAACTCACATGACAGCAATCCTCCTGCCTCTGCCTCCCGAGTGCTGGGATGACAGGCGTGAGCCACCACACCCGGCACTGTGGAATGTGGTACTGATTGCTGCTGGGGTGAGTCTCCACGCTCAGTATTGCTATGTGGTTACAGGGGATCAAACCTGGGTCCTTGCGCTTACAAGACAGGCGCCAGAACCACTGAGCTAAATCCCCGGCTCCAACATATTTCTATTTTTTATCTGTCACTTCCTCTCCTTTTCTTCTTCTTCTGACCCCCTCTGCATCTCTAAAAGTCTGCCTTCTAATTTCTTTTCATCAATGCTTTATTATTTAATTAATACATTTGTTTTTATATTGTTCATATAACAGATAACAGGCAATATTTAACCTTCCAACACTGATTTATTTAACTTGGCATGATAGTCTCTGGTTTCATCTATTTTTCTGCATATGACATGATTTCTTTTTTCTGGCTGAGTAATACTCCATTGAGAACTTCTACCACATTTTCTTTATCCACTATTTGTTGAGGGGCAGGTAGGCTGTTTCCAAAGCTTAGCTATAGTGGATTACACAGCTATAAACATATGTATGCACTACTCACATAGTACTGCTCACTTCTGATTCTTTTGAGATTATACAAAGGAATGGTACAACTGGATCAGATAGTATTTCTATGTTTACCTTTGTCAGGACTCCTCACACTTACTTCCATAGTGTTTTTAAGAGTTATATTAAGAGTGTGGAAGAGTTCCTTTTTTCCTATGACTCCTCACCATCATTTATTTATTTATATTCTTAATGATAGCCATTCTGACTGAAGTGAGGGAAAATCTCAATGTATTTCTAGTTTGTAATTCTCCAACGGGTAGAGACGTTGAATGCATTTTAATATTTTTTTGTCATTTGAACTTCTTTTGAGAAGGACCTATTCAGTTTGTTTGCTAACTCTTCTCCTGGGTTCATTATTTTAGGAGAGTTTATTTCCTGAGTTCTTTATATACCACAGATATTAACCCTCTATCACAGTGTAGCTAGAAAGGATCTTCTGACGTTCAGTGGGCTGCACCTCGACTCTGCTGACCGCTTCCTTTAATTTTTTCACTTTATTTCTTCCCACTCACTGATTCTTGATATTATTTCCTGTGCTCTTGGTGTTCTAGCCAGGAAGATTTTGCTTGTGAATGTGGCTTCTAGTAGTTTCCCTTATATTTTCTTCTAGCAATTTCAGTTTCTGGTTTTATGTTTAGGCCTTTTAACCATTTTAATTCTCTATTAGTATAGCATGAGAGACAGGGATCTAGTTGTAATCTTCTGTGTGTGGATATCTATTTCCCCACACCTTTTAATGTAATAATGATTGTTTGATTTATTAATAATTATTATGGTAAACAAAGCCATTTGCTTAGTGGATTATATCCAATCTTAACATTACATTCAGGACCAGAACCTTGGACAATTCTAACAGTGAGGAAGAGTCACAAGTAGAAATATTACTTTCCACTTCTTTATCAATATCTATTTTACCTCCCTGTTGTATTTGGCATGTTTAAAAAATACAAAATAAGTAAAACCTGCTGCTCTTGCCCTCAGCAAGCTTATGATCTCTTCGGGAAAGCAAGATAAGCATGAGTTTAAGACTAATCGTTGTGGTTTATTATTTGAGTTTTACTTCTCATCTTAAAAGTGAATTCTCACAACTTTTATGGTAAAACATGATGATTAGCAGACTCTGACAGATTGTCCATATGCTCTATGGAAAGAAAAATGACAGTCAGCGTGGGATGGTGTTAGCCAGAGAAGACTTTTCAGACAAGGTTTTTCAAATGGTATCTCGAAATATATGGAGACTAGAACCAGCTGACAAAGAGCTGTGGGATACTTTGGGCTACAAGAATCTCGTGGGCCACAGCACAGGTGCTCAGGCTGACCAACCACGGGAGAGGTTGGACTCAGATTATGATGGATGCAGGTAAGACCTCTAGTAATAAGAAGTCTTTAAGTGCAGGAAGAAGCCTATAAATTTGATGCAGCAGTTGAACAGAAAGCAAGGAAATTGTTCAGCAGAATAGTGATGAAAGTTTTTGCCTATCTCTTTTCAACTTTTTAGCTATCTCTTTCCATTTCCTCCACTTACATATCAAATTTCTGACAACAGTAAGATTTTAAATTCAACTTTGTTCATTTGGTTTTTGAAATAGGGTCTTATTTCTCACAATGTAGCCCAGGCTGACCTTAAACTCTCAGCAATCCTCCTGTCTCAGCCTCTCAAGTGCTAGGCTTACAGGTCTGTGTCATTATGCCCAGCACATTCTATTTTCTAACAACCTATGAAACTAATTCTTACTACAAAAGCTTATGATAACACTTCAGGACGACAGCCACTGAGTCGATATATTAAACTGGAAACTGAATACCTTCTCTCTTTTAGATATAATTCTAGACATTGAGAGGGATACAGAATTTCAGAGTTGTTCACTCACTCGTTTGGTCATTATTTCACGATGCTTAAAAAGGATACGGTCAATACCTTCAGTGTTTTCAGAGAGTGATCACACAGGCCTGGCACAAATGACTACTTGAGTGCAGTCTCCTCTGTCTTCCTTCACTTGTCCATACAGTGTCGTAAGTTCTGACTAACTTAGGAATGCAAGATGGAGGCAGAATGAAAACCAAGGTCCCATCCCCAACACTGCTCCCTGGAAAATCTCGGTCACAAACAGTGGTTCTTTTTCTGCTTGTTGAAACAAAATTAGAATCCATGACTGGAGCTCAAGTAGAAAGGACAGAGAGCACATGACCGATGTCACTTTCTTACATAGTTTCTGGACAACGTCCAGCTGTGTGAGGGAGGCGTAATAAGTGAGAATCAATTATTTCCTCAGGAGGAGGGAAGCACTTGCAGCTCGAGAGTTTTAGTCTACGGGAAGACTTGCCACGTCACATGGTCATAACAGAGCTGAATGCAGGCTTATGTTGTATTGATGAAAGTATAGTATGCAAATATCTAAAATAAGAGTTTCTTTCCTAGTTTACATCAACCAGCTTATGTCTAAAGCATTTTATTCCACTTTAAGGGCCAAGGACTTAGCTTAGTGGTTCTGTTGCCTGCCTGTCAAGTGGAAGGGCTGTCAAGTTCAACCCCCTGTAAACACATACAGCAATGTTGGGCGTAGTGACATGCCCACCAGTGATCAGTACCACATACCACAGTGCAGGGCAGCGACTCACATCTGTAATCCTAGCATTGGGAGGCAGAGGCAGGAGGATCGCTGAGTTGGAGGCTGAATTCAGGACCAGCCTGAACTACAGAGCAAGATCCTGTCTCAAAAAAAAAAAAAAAAAAAAAAGGATTGGCCTTTAAGAGCAATAGAGGCAAATTGATGACTTGTTAAGAGGTAATGTGGGAACATGAAGGATGTAAACGCGGTGATCCTCTGCAGTGCTTGACTCAGGCCCACGTTTTGCTTTTGTGAAGAGAGGATGACAGAGAACTCGAACACTGTCTTCAAACTCTAGACTGGATCTGATGGACCTACACTTTGGAATTAGGAGGAAGTGTCGGGGAAATCCAGGGGACAGTTCTCATCAGAATTTCTCCAGGATGGGCAAGCTTATCTTTAGAGGCAGCATGGTCTCCAGGTGAGATGGATTTGATGTTCATCTGGGAGGAAAGGTCATGGAAAGACTCCAGCATCTGAACGTCATCAGGACTGTTTGATTCCAAACAAAACTCCCCCCATCTCAGAGCCCTCTGAGGGGTGCGCGGCAGAAATACAGGCGATATTAGATGAGAGGGTAAAGAAAGATGACAGGTTCTGAGTCATGTTGGAGGCACTTCAGAGGCAGCACAGAGGGAAGGAGGAAAATGTAGTGGGGAAAATACCTTCTGGTGCTCTTGGCACACGTTTGAAATCACGCACTACCAACCCAAGGCCGCACCCTTCCCCACGAGGCCAGGGATAATCCCTCGTGCCTGTTCTTCCCCGGGACCCTCTGCTCCACCCCTGGAAGGCACTTCCGCCCCGGAAGTGGACTCTGTTTTTAGTAACAGAAGACAGAGCTTCTGCGAGGTCTGAAGCTGTCTGTTGTTTCTTGACACCTGGATGAGTCTCTGCTTCTCTTTCTGTCCTTGGCTTGTGGGTTCTCCCTAGAATGAATGGTCTCGTGGCCGGTACATGGCTGTGGATCTTCCGCTCACTTAACATTACTGCGTTCCTCATTCACGGGCTTGGGTGATTCTCTTTGCATGTAAATTTACCTTTTATCTCCACTAACTTGTAAAATTCCTGAGATGTGGACTGGTTTATATCACTGCGTGTCCTTCATGGCACCCAGCCCAGTGCTCATGTGTGAAGGTGCTTTTTCAAGCATTAACAATAAACATCAAGCATTAACAATAAACATCAACTTGTCCGAGTAGATCTTAGACACCTGTTAGATGCTATCAGGAAAGGCCCGCGGGAAAGGGCAGAGGCTGCGTCTCTTCAGGGAGAGCTGGGCAAGCTAATGCAAATCATCACAATTCCGGGTTGCTTTTTTCCCTGAAAGTTGATATGTGGGGAAAAAAAACCCAAGGAAACCACTTTTCAGAAGTTTGTATGTGGGTACAATAATAAAATCTGAAACTATGCTCTTGTATTTTAAAACAATACAACTTGGCAGGTGGTGGGAGCACACCATGAATTAATTGTTTTGGTGTTAATTAAAAAGGATAAAATGAACTTTCAGAGAAGGATTTTCATGAGTGTAGGAGTGTTTGAACATTTTCTCTGCCTTCATGTGTGCATGTGCGTATATATATATTCACCAAAGCTGAAAAACAGTCGTAGTAGGTTCATAGAAGATTCACGACCCAAATAAACAAAGATTGCTATTTACACTAAAGTATCCGTGGACTTATGGCAGAGGGTCTGGGCATTGTTCACATAATGCTCCACCACATTTTCCCCTTTCTTGATTTCGCTTGTTTATCCTGTTCCCCAATTATTTTCCTTATGATATTCAAACAACCCTCCTGCTTAATATATAGCAACTGTAAACGATGAAACATTGCCCCATTCAGTCATTACTGTCCAAGCTGGCTGGGCCCTTCGACCCGGTCTTAGGCCATCTTTGTATTATCCGATCATTATGGTTACTCTTCCACAGGAAATTTGAAGGCAAAAACTAAAACAGCCAGGAAGAAATGTTCTGTTGCTCTAGGTTCTGTCTCTTGAGAGTGTGTAGTAACCTTGCGTTGTTTCGCTTTTTTCTTTCCAGATGAGAACAAGTAAAAATGTCTAGTGTTGTATCTTACGTTATGTCTAAGGTCACAGGTTTCATGTGTTTAAAATGGAGCATAGACTCATCTGTCTCTAAAATTGCCCTTGTTTCTACGAGCTAGGATTCTGCGCCGGCTTAGGCACACCCCCCCCCACCTATGCACCACATCACAAAGCACCATAGACTTCCAACTGACTGGAAGCAGCTGCATTTCAAGGATGGGAGAACTGGCAAAGCCCTGAAGTAGAGCCCTATGATATAGTAATTGGTTCAATTTTTCCAATACTGAGTATTTCAGAGGAAAGAAATGATCTTGTTCACTTTTTCTTTATTGGGACAAAATACCTAACCCTCACAATTTAAAGGATGATATGTTTATTTTGGCTCACAGTTTCAGAAGCTTCAGTGTATGGTCAGTGAGCTGTAACACAGAAAAGAAAAGGCACGGTGGAGCCAGGGGTGGTGGCTCACACCTGTAATTCCTGCACTCAGGAGGCAGAGGCAGGAGGATTGCCACAATTTTCAGCCTGAACTACAAACTGAGACTTTGTCTCAAAGAAACCAAAAAAAAGTCTGCAATATGAAAAACATTAAAGTTAAAAAAAAAACAAACCAAAATTGCAAAGTGAGGGTTCTGGGTAGAGGAAAGCTGTTTACATCATGTCAGCCAGGAAGCAGAGAAAAATGGAGGAACTAGGAAAAGAACAATTATCAGAGTGCTATCCAGTGTTTAAGCGATATCAAAACTGTATGAGTTCTCCATAGCTTGTACAGCATTCAAGCTATTCACAAAGCATTCATTGAAAGGTGGAAGCCAGGGCCGGGGATTTAGCTCAGTGGTTCCAGAGCCTGTCTTGCAAGTGCAAGGACCCAGGTTCAATCCCCGGTATCCACATAACAATACTGGACATGGAGACTCACACCCACCAGCAACCAGTACCACATATCACAGTGCCGGGCGTGGTGGCTCACGCCTGTAATCCCAGCACTCGGGAGGCAGAGGCAGGAGGATTGCTGTGATGTGAGTTTAAGGTTGAGCTCAGGGCCAGCCTGAACCACAAAAGCGAGACCCTGTCTCAAAAAAAGCTAAAAAAAAAAAGAAAAAGGTGGAAGCCGTATTGCTATTTATAAGGAGGAAGTCAGAATAAACTAGCCCCTAAAATTGACCAAAAAAACCTTTAAAACAAACCTGAAGATCAGCCTAAACTTCAAATATCTTGACTGTATGCCAAAACTGTTCATCATTCTTTAAAGGAAAATAAAATCAAGCATTTTACAAAGTAAATTCGTCATGTTTACTTTCCAATAAAGGAAATAATTGTAGATATGCAAAACAGGTTCAAATTACCATGCACAATGAAAACAAATGGAAACATACTATGAGGGGTCATCAGCACACATGATGAATACTCAAGCTTTCTGAAGTTATTACAGAAAAAAGACACTTTCCCAAAAACAATGGGATAAGTGCATTTGAAAACAGGAGTAATATTTTTGAGTATTTTGAAGGGAGTTATTGGCAATGTGTCTTTTACTGGAAAAAAAAATTTTTTTAAGCCTTCCCTATATTTTGATGAGCAAAAGTTTAAAACAATTCCTAAGACAAAGTTTATAAAAATTTTGGTAAAAAACAAACCTTTTTTTAGTGTTTTTTGCAGCAGGGTCTCACTTTGTAGTTCATGCTGGTCCTGAACTCAGCCTCAAACTCAGCAACTCTCCTGTTTCTGCTCCCTGAGTGTTGGGATTACAGGTGTGAGCCACCATGCCCGGCACTGTGGCGTTTGGTACTGATTGCTGGTGGGCCTGAGTCACCATGGTCAGCATTGTTGTATGTGGTTACCGGGGATGGAACCTGGGACTTTGCGCTTGCAAGGCAGCCACCAAAACCCCTGAGCTAAATCCTTGGCCAAGTAAAAAAGAATTTTTTTACTTGTGCCTGCCTTGCAAGTGCAAGGGCCCTGGTTCGATTCTCAGTAACCACATAAAACAATAGTGGGCATGAAGACTCATGCCCACCAACAATCTGAACCACATAGCACAATGCCAGGGGTGGTGGCTCATGCCTATAATCCCAGCACCCAGGAGGCAGAGGCAGGAGGATTGCTGTGAGTTCAAGACTGAGCTCAGGGCCAGCCTGAAATACGAAAGCGAAACCCTGTCTCAAAAAAAAGAAACTTTACATATGCCTACATCTACCTTATTCATAGGCACTTACGCATCAGGCACTATGCAACTTCTAGCTCTTCTCCAAAGTCAAAACAATCATAAAAGGTAAATTTCTGAATGAGTTCAGGACATACAGGCAGCCACAAAAGTGCAACAAAAGAAACACCTAGAACTGCTTCAGGAAGTAGAAAGAATAATGGGATATATGTATAAGAAGTGAGGGGAAGGATTTTGAGGGTAATTAATGGTAATCTGTCTTTTAACATGACAAATTTTTTTTAATTTAAACATTCATATTTCAGTCCTGTCTTGTATAAATGACAGATTCAGTGTGAAATCTACAAACAACAAGAATGTAAAGCAACAAATTACAAGTGCTACAATGATGTACAGTAATTCCATAGAGGATACACAATAAGACTCATAAAGGATGCTTGACACAGCGCTGAATCTCATGTGTTCTAAGTTTTCTTCTATGTGTATATACTTATGATAATATTTAATTTATAAATTAATCACAGTAAGAGATAATGACAATAATAAAATAGAGCAATTATAACAATAGACTCTAATAAAATTTGTGTACATACTGAGTCATTGATTGTGGTTGACCAAGGGTAATTGGAACCACAAAAAGTGAAATTATAAATAAGGGGTAACTAATATATAAATATTTAAAGAGAAAAAAAGAACACTTGAAGTGAGAGAGAAAACAAAAGTAAAAACAAAATGGAACATCTAGAGATAAAATATATAATTTGAAATTCATTTTAATATGAATAAGATTAAATAGTACAAAAGAAAAGATAAAAAAAATTGAAAACAAAGCAGTAAAAATTATCTTAATGAAATACACAAAGAGAAATTCTTAAAAGATAAAAAACAAAATGCCAGCATCTCTTTCATCAGTAAGACGATATCAAATTATCTAAAATGTGTGCATTTGAAACCCTCAAAGAGGGAAAGAGTAACAAAACCAAATCTGAAAATAGACAAAACCACACATTTTCCAAAGATTATAAATCCGCAGGTCAAAGACATTGAACAAATAGTTTAAGCACATAATCTAAGAAAAACAAATGCCTACAACTCTCAGCAGCACACACCATAACCAAATTTTTAAGACCAGTGTCAAAGAAAATATGTTCTAAAGAGACACAACAAAGAATAAGAGGAGAAAGACACACACACAAACACACACCATAGAGAGGAACATAGATAGTGTTCACACAAATCCCTTCTCAGAAATAATGCAAACTACAGACAATGAAATATTATCTTTAAGGTGCTAAAAAGGAAGTAAAGCACTCAACCCAGAATTTTAAATCCAGTGAAAAATTTTAAATGAACTTTACAAGTCAAATTAGGAAAATATTTTCCTGGAAAAGGCAGAGACTATTTGTTATTAGAAGAGTTTCATTTATAACAAATATAAACTTACCCGTGAGGAAAGAAGGTAATATCAGATGGAAACTTGGAACTATGTAAAAGGCCAAGAAAATTGAAATTGGTAAATATAAGGATAACTGTAAAAATATTTCCTCATATTTTAATTTTTAAAAAACTAACAACAATCTACTATGAGGTTTATAACATATGTAGAAGTAAAATTATGGTAATAATAACACAAGAAGAAGACACAGAATTACACTGTGTTCAAGGTTTTTATGTTACATAGGAAATAGTACATTGTTCAAACATAGACTGTGTTAAGGATGCACATTGCAAATTCTAGGACAAATTCTGCCTACACGCAGAGAGAGATGCTGTGCTATTAAGCCAGTGGTGAAGAGAAAGTGGAATACAGGTTGATTATTTCTTGTCCAAAATACTTGGAACCCAAACTGATCAGATTTCTGCTTTTAGGAAATTTTAGAATATTTATACAGATTGCACTTGTCAGTATCCTAATCCAAAATCCTGAAATCTAAAATGTTCTAAAATCAGATTTTTTTTTTTATTACCGGGGGTTCATCCTGTACTAAAAAAAATACTCTGTCAAAAAAAATGAAAGTTATGAACAAATCCCAGGAGAAAACAAATAAGAATATGGTAGATTTAAATGCACTTACATCAGTAATTATAGTAAATTCAACTGATTATAATTAGTTCAATTAAAAGGCAAACATTCTGATTTAGAGCTAACTCTTCCAGAAACCAACATTTAACATGAAATCAAAAAATGTAGGTGAAAAGTAAAACAAAAACAAAAACAATTTTAAAGAGTATTTTGCAAACCCTCATTTAAAAAAGCCTGGGATGTCTATGTTGATACTAGAACAAGGAACATAACCAACGATAAAGAGATATGCCACAGGATCACTTCCCCAAGAGGACAGAATAACCCAGTGTGCATGGCCCTAACAGCAGAGTGGTAAAATTCAGGAAGCAGAGCCATAGAAATAAAAGGAGAAATAGACAAATCTACAATTGTAGTTGGCGATTTAAACACCCCAACAGACATAACAAGACTAAGCAACAAAAATACAGAACACTGGGGCCTGACTATAATAATTTTGAACTCACTAATATTTATGCTCTCTCCAGCGCTGGGCAGCACGTTTGGTGTTCTTTGACCACAACAGAAGGATATTAGAACTCAAATATATGAAGTTATTGGGTAAACTGAAATGTAATGAGATGAAAGAAAATGCCTCCAAACAATCCATAGTTCATATAAAAATAACAAGAAACACATTAAATACCTTACATGGAATGGAAAGAAAAACATACATATCAGACTATGGATCATGAAACTAAAGCAGTTCTTATTTGTTTGTTTGTTTGTTTGTTTGAGACAGGGTCTCCCTTTGTAGTTCATACTGGCCCTGAACTCTCTCTGTAGCCCAGGCCACCTTTGAAATCATGACAATCTTCCTGCCTCTTCTTCCTGAGTGCTGGGATTACAGGTGTGAACCACCACACCTGGTACTGTGGCATGTGGTACTGGACATCAAACTCAGACCTTGCACTTGCCAGGAAGATGCTGGAACCACTGAGCTAAATCCCCAACCTGAGAAATTACTAGCTTTAAATACAACTACTGGAAAAGAAAGTTTTGTGATAAATCAAGCTTCTACTTTAAAAAGCTAGAAAAAAGAATATGTTAAAGTATGCAAAAACATGAAACAATGAAATCACTGAAGTGGATAAAAATAGCAAAAAAGAACAATTTTAATTGACAGTTAGAAAGGATCAATAATAACACCATCAAAATCACGAAATCTTTAGGGAAAATTTAAACAAACTATACTGAAAAATATAAAACATTACTAGATAATAAAAGTAGAGCAAAATGCATATAAAGATATATTATGTTCATGGACTAGAAGGCTCAGTAGTATTGTAAACGTGTTAGGTCTCTCAAAATCAGTCTGCAGATTCACTGGATTCCAATGGAAAGGCCAATAGGCTTCTTAGAGAACTCGACCCTAAAATTGGTATGGGATTTCAAAGAACTTAAATTACAAGACAGTATTTAAAAAGAATAAAGTTGGGAAGGTTGCACAATGTAGTCACAAGCCTACTACAAAGAAAAGTCAATGGTGGTATGAGTTTGGGAACAGACATAGAGGCCAGTAGGACTGAACCAATGGACGGTTCACAAGGGGCCCACGTTTGTATGGTCCATTAACACTTCCCACAAAAACTCCAAGGAGATATAATGGGAGGAAATAATTGTTTTCACAAATTCTACTGACAGTACCTAGACTTTGAGGAATCTCCACATTAATTTCCACAGTGGTTTCCCAGTCTACATTCCCACCAACAGTGAAGAAAGGTTCCTTTCACCCCACAGTGCCAACAGAGTTTGTTATTTGTTGATTGTTTGATAGTGACCGTTCTTCCTGGAATAAGATAAAATCTTAGTGCTGTTTCATCTGAATCACTCAAATAACTAGTGATGTTGGACATTTTCTCCATGTGTTTATCTACTACTTCTACTTCATCGGAAAAAGGTCTGTTCATTTCAGATGCCCATTTATGAATTGGGTCCATAAATTTAGGGGTCTGATTTTTTAAAGTTCTTTATATATTCTTAATAGTAGACCTTTGTTTGAGGAACAGATGGTAAAATTTTTTTCCACAGTGGCCGGGGATTTAGTTCAGTGGTTCCAGTGCCTGCCTTGCAAGCACAAGGGCCCAGGTTCGATCCCCAGTAACCACATGCAACAATGCTGGGCATGGTGACTCAGGCCCACCAGCAATCAGCACCACATACCACAGTGCCAGGCATGGTAGCTGATGCCTGTAATGCCAGCATTTGAGAGGCAGAGGCAGGAAGATTGCTGTGAGTTCGAGGCTCTCCTGAGCTACATAGTGAGTTCAGGGCCAGTCTGAACTACAAAGCGAGACCTTGTCTCAAAAAAAATAAAATAAAAAATTTTCCACATTTTAGGTTGTCTTTTCACTCTGTGGTTTCCATTGGTGTGCAAACCTTTTTAAAAAGATGAGATCCCAGTTGCTGATTCTTTATGCTAGTTTCTGTGCAATGACGTTTTCTATATACAGTCTTTTCCTACACAAATATTTTCAAGAATTCTACCTAATCTATCTTCCAGTGGGTTTAGTGTTACTATTTTAATATTTAGTTCTCTAATCTATTTCAATTTTAATTTAGTGCATGGTGAAGATGTAGGTCTAGTTTTAATCTCTGGAAGTTTGAAGCCCACTTTTCCCAGTACCATATATTAAAGAGGCTATTTTTCTTGCAGTGAAGGTGTTTGGTTCTTTTGTCAAAGATGAGGTGGCTCAGTATGTCTGGAGTTGTTTGCACATCTTGTAGTTTGTTCCTTTGATCTTTGGGTCTGTTTCTTTGCCAGTACCATGCTGTTTTTATCACAGTGGCTTTGTAGTAGTTTTGAGTTGTAGATTGTGATAATTTGCCTTCATCAAAAATAAAACATTATGTTCTTCAATCACAGCATCATTCATGGTAGCACATGCCTATAAGTTCAGGTGGTCAACAGGCCATAGAAGTTCAAGAGGAATGTAAGTTCAAGGCCATTCTGGGGGCCAGGGATTTAGCTCAGTGGTTCCAGGGCCTGTCTTGCAAGAACAAGAACTCGAGTTCAATCCCCACTGACCACATACAATACTGGGTGTGGAGACTCATGCCCATCAGCAATCAGTACCACATTCCACAGTGCCGGGCGTGGTGGTACTCGCCTGTAATCCCAGCACTCCAGAGGCAGAGGCAGGAGGATTGCTGTGATGTGAG
>PVIR01034865.1:0-17079 GCA_004026965.1 Petromus typicus | reverse complement strand
GTGAAATAAATTGGACACATTGTTTAAATATCACATTCCTTCTCTTGTGAGAAACCCAAAGAGTAAATAAGGAGCAAAATGAAGAATACATGTTGAGAAGTAGAAAGAACATGTTCAAATGGGAAAGAGAACAGAGGAGGACAGAAGGGAAAGTGAAGGGAGGAGAAAAAAATAGAGGGAAAAAATAGAAGAAGCTTTTATAAAGGAGGTGCAGAAGGATTAATTGGAGGAGAGAGAATGGGGGAAAAAGAATAAAGGTATAATTTGTACAAGTACTAATTCCCTATAATGCATGTGATCTTTATGTATAGTAAAAGTGAACCAATACATTAAAAAAAAATAAAATGCATTTTAAAATACTAGATATCCACACGACGAATAAAACTGAGCTCTTATTTTACTCCATATACAAAAAGCAACTCAAAATGAATTAAAGACTTAGGCAAAAGATCTGAAAGCATAAATCTTTTTTTTTTTTTTTTTTTTTTGAGACAAGGTCTTGCTTTTGTGGTTCAGGCTGGCCCTGAGCTCAGCCTCAAACTCACATCACAGCAATCCTCCTGCTTCTTCCTCCTGAGTGCTGGGATTACAGCCTTGAGCCACCATGCCGGGTACTGTGGTATATGGTACTGATTGCTGCTGAGCATGAGTCTCCACACCCAATATTGTATGTGGTTACTGGGGGATCGAACCCAGGTCCTTGTACTTGCAAGACAGGAGCAGGAACCACTGAGGTAAATCCCCGGCCCCAATCACAAATATTCTTGAAGAAAACTGGAGAAACATTCATTGACAACTAGCATTGGTACCAGCCCCAGTTGAGAGGGGCATAAAGGAGCTGAACTGACATCTTTCCATGGAAAACATAAGAATCTCCAATAGGGGGCTGGGGAGTTAGCTCAGTGGTTCCGGCGCCTGTCTTGCAAGCGCAAGGGCCTGGGTTCCATTCCCCGGTAACCACATACCATACTGGGCGTGGAGACTCACGCCCAGCAGCAACCAGTACCACATACCACAGTGCCGGGCGTGGTGGCTCACGCCTGTAATCCCAGCACTCGGGAGGCAGAGGCAGGAGGATTGCTGTGATGTGAGTTTGAGGCTGAGCTCAGGGCCAGCCTGAACCACAAAGCGAAACCCTGCCTCAAAAAAAACCTAAAAAAAAAAAAAAGAATCTCCAATAGGTTACTTAACATCTCACTAATTTTCAAATGATATAAATGAAGACCATAATAAGATAATGCCATCACCTGAATGGCTCTTATCAAAAAGCAAAATGATAAAAACTATTATTAAAGATGTCAGAAAGGGGAATTCCTCACACTAGTAATGGGACTAAGTTTTTTAAATCACATTAACAAAAAAAAAAAAAAAAATGGGCCAGAGATTTAGCTCAGTGGTTCCGGAGCCTGTCTTGCAAGCACAAGTGCCCAGGGTTCAATCCCCCAGTAACCACATACAATACTGGGCGTGGAGACTCATGCTCAGCAGCAATCAGTACCACACACCACCATGCAGGGCATGGTGGCTCACGCCTGCAATCCCAGCACTTAGGCAGAAGCAGGAGGATTACTGTGATATGAGTTTGAGGCTGAGCTCAGGGCCAGCCTGAACTACAAAGTGAGACCCTGTTTCAAAAAAAAAAAAAAACAAAAAAACAAAGTTTCTCAAAAAGTTAAATTCTACTATATGATCTAGCAGTCTTACTCAATGGTGGACATACATTATATGTGCATGTACTTTATCAATATATACACACATGTATATTTACATATCTTACATATTCCAAAGAAACAAAAATCAGTATCTCAAAAAGTGCACTCTCTTACTCATTGCATCATTATTCCAGAAGTCAAAATATGGAAACACAAATAACTGTCAATCGATAAATATATAAGAAAATATGGTGCATTTGATGGTGACTAGAGTTAAAAATAATGCATTATGAACTTGAAATTTGCTGATTTGTTGTTTTTGTGGCACTGGGGATTAAATCCAGGGCTTCACAAAAACTAGGACAGAGCTCCACCCTGAGCTACAACTTCAGGCTTTGTTATTTTGAGACAGGATCACACTAAATTGTCCAGACTGGCACCAAGGCTGCAAGCCTCCTGTCACAGCTTTCTCAAATAGCTAGGATTACGGATTACAGCATGCATCACCATACCTAGTTTCAGACAGTAGATCTCACACATACAAATAAAAATTACTATATTGAATGGTGAATGTTTATTATCTTGATTTTGGTTATTCCTTCAAACATCTATCAAAATATCTCACTTACGTATCTACAATTTTTGTCACCCAGACCTCAATAAAGCTGAAGGCAGCGATAAGGTAGGGAACAGTTAACCAACACTTCTGGTTATTAAAGGGTGACTCATTGAGAAACAAGGATTTCCAGAGAAGCTAAACTATAGATGATATTCTAATAGGCAGAGATGGGGCAAGAGAGCATTCCATGAAGGGACTGTCTCTGGTATCAAATGAAGGAGTCTGAATTTCAATCTCCAACAAAAAGTGGACCTTATTAGATCTTTACAACAGCAGATTTATTTTTAAAAAAAAGTTCTTTGGAAGCAGTAATAGAGTTGAAAGCGTAAGAAAAGGAAATGTTGGGGAAAAATAAAAATTAAATAGCTTTCCTGAAGTCACAGTTAATTATACACCTAACCCTGAAACTTAGTTCAGACATCTCACTCTTTCCATTATTAGCACACATCAACAACAATATAATATTCTGCTCAAGGTTACGCAAAGACATATACTTTGTAAGCCCAGTGATTATTTGCTCACTACAACTTTTTACATTCAATATATAAACAGTATAACTTATAAAACTTGCATTTATCATACTGAACGAAATATTTTCTATATACAATATGCTTTTATCCCTTTCATAAACCGCTTATTTATGCTACCTTTCACAACTGGTATTCAAAAACATTTCTGAGTAAATATTTGAAATCATTATTAACATATTCCCATTAGCCTGAACTACAAGTGGTACAGACATGACTGCCCCATTAGGTGGCTTGTACTAGTGATACAAACAGATCCAGTCACTTTTATTGGTCTTTTTATTAATAAAATCAATAAATATAATAAATTTAATGAGTTGCTAGTTTGAATACCGCCCAAGTATTAACGCTGTAACAATTTTAAAATTTTACAATATCAATAAATATAAGTATTTCATTAAATTAAAAACTGTATTTGGAATATATCAGTAATTCTCTTTTAACACAAAAATCTTAAAAGCACCCCTTTGCTGGTATAAATGATATGCACTTATAATTTCTGCACCACAAAATAGCTGTATTACAATTCTTACACCATTTTAATGTGTTTCTTATGAAACTGTAATATGATGATCTTTAGTTTACTAAATCAGCGCTTTTCTTTGAATTACTGGAATCAAAGACCCCATGAGAAGTGGTACCAACCACCCTCCAGGACAGTCATGCATGTACCACCAGTTGTTCAAGCCCGTGGGAACCACTGAATTCAAATCAGAGCAACCTGGCAATGAGACAAATTATGAACAGGTTAGCCTGGAGAACTGAGGTATAACTATATATCTAATTAGGAATGACAACATTTTAAGGTATCATTTTGAGGTTCACATATGCAGGCTTTCATATCACAGTGAAGCTGTATATTAAAGGAACAATCCTGAGGCCCTTGATATATAATAAAATACAATGCATCTCTCAAAACACCCATGTCATAAATCGTACCATTTTATTCAGCATTTTTATTCGGAAAGCTAAATTCTTTTATGACACCTTTGACAAGAATACATCAACTGTTCTATCAATAAGTTTCTATTTCTATCACCTCAACCTAATATACACATCATAAAATCAATCTTTTGTTGCAGACTTCCAAGTTTTTATAACTTCTAAGAATCACAATATAGGGAAAGCAAATTTACAGTAAAACATTACTGAAAGCAAAGCAATAAAAATCTTCATACTTTAATAATGAAACATATGATTTTAAAATCTCCAGAAAAAAGTACAGTAAATAGTATCTACAGAAACTTTTGTTCATCAATAAGTCAAAAGGGCACTATCAGGTCTTTCTCAGATTTAAGGTAGAAAGTAAATCTGAAGAGATAAAATTCTACAACTCTAGAATTCCCAAGAGCTACTTAGGGTGTACAAAGTAGCTATAGAAAGTGTATATAAGTTCCTGTAAAGAACCATAGACCATATAAAACAGATTTTAAATACTCTGTATTACATATTAACGATGGGGGGGACATTAAACCACCATGTTCAAGTACATGCATGTTGTTAGTGCTAGTTTTTTCAATGTGTTCTTCCTAAGCTTAATATACAAGGAACCTAACTGTATTCCAAATAAGTAAATCTTGTAACATCCTCTCAACTCTTGGAGCATATTTGTCCCTGCTTCCAAATGCCATCAAGCAACTATAAGACTTCAACTATGTAAAACTCTTTTAGATCTTTAAAATTCACTTGATTCCATAGAATTACTTGGAACTACCTTTTGAAAGTCAAAGCTTTCGTGTTCTCAATGCGAACATTATAAACCAATTCACTCTAAACTGAGTATAACTGATAGCGCCTTAATTTAAATAAGGCATTTTCTAAATTTACTTCAACTTACATAGTTTGGGAAAGTTTAAAAATTAGAAAATAAAAAAAATTTTTTTTAAGACAGGGTCTCGCTTTGTGGTTCAGGCTGGCCCTGAGCTCAGCCTCAAACTCACATCACAGCAATCCTCCTGCCTCTGCCTCCCGAGTGCTGGGATTACAGGCGTGAGCCACCACGCCTGGCCGGCCAGCACTGTGGTATATGGTACTGACTGCTGCTGGGGTGAGTCTCCACGCCCAGTATTGTTATGTGGTTACTGGGCATCGAACCCAGGTCCTTGTGCTTGCAAGACAGGCGCCGGAACCACTGAGCTATATCCCAGGCCCAGAAAATCAAGATTTTCACAGTGTGAGAAAAGGCACAGTCCAGGAGGAAAAGACTAGAGGCTGGAGCTTGGCATCTGTTCCCCATTTACCTAATCACATAATCACAGACCCCAGAATCACCTGGTTCAACAAGAACACGTTAAACCACCAAGTAAAGCTACAGTACCCATGTAGCCCCTTCCTTAGATGTTCCTGCATTTCATTCTATACCTCTGAATTAATACATTCCCTGAAGTCTATCTTTTACACACTAGTTCATACTGGCAAGACCTTGGATTTCTATGAAAAGAACTGTGTGTATAGTGCGAGTTTAAAAGTAAGGAATATGAGGGTCAGGGATGTAGCTCAGTGGTGCCACTGCCTGCCTGGCAAGTGCAAGATCCCGAGTTTGATCCCTAGTTCCACAAAAAAGAAAAAAAAAGGAATATGAGTAATTTTAAATTCCAGAACTGCCTTGGATTATGTTGCATCTAATTCCAAAACCCGGTAGTATTTTTTTTAAAAGGTTTGTTTTGGTTTAACATAGGATCTTGCTCTGTATTCCAGGCTGGCCCCAAACCTGAAACTTTGTGTCTCAGCCTCCAGAGTGCTGCTGAGTTATGGGCGTGAGCTACCACACAGGACAAAACTAGGCAGATATTAATACTCAAAATGTCCTCAAGAGAGTGGAGGTATACGTTTATATTCCATTAAGGGGAAAAGTGGCTCATAAGCTTCTGTTCTATTCATTCTTCTCATTAAATCTTTTATCTAAAATTAAACCATATCTGACTTTTTAGAGGTAAGAAATGTTAAATTTCAGGCTTAAAAACTTATTATATTCGAATGAGATTACATACTAAATCTCGAAAACAATTTAAAATTCAAGTTCTAATTTTTTTGTCTGCATGTGCTTTAATAATTCCATAAACAAGAATTATTCAACTGGCATATACATTGTAAATAATTATTTCATTAAGAACCAAATAATACATATACACATTTAGAATGCAATTAAGCACAAGGCAGAATATCATATTGCTGATATTATTTCATAGCAGCATATTTTGTTCTGATACACACCTGAAAACTAAATCAAAACTTTACGATTAATAGCCTGATTTACTACTTCTGACAGACAAATTATAGAATTACCTAAATCCTATCATCAGTTTCACCAAGGCTGCGTGTAAGGACAGTCAAGGGCAATATAAGCATTCCACCTGGAGAGATTTGAGGGTTGTAACCAATATAAAACAGGTATTTTACATAGATCTAATGAGGGCAAGGTCATCACGTTACGTATCTCCCCATGGCCAAATTAGCTTTTGAAAGAGAAATCTGACATCGATTAGTAGTGTCTTCTTTGGAGGAAAAACGCATTTTTTCTAAATTCTAGGGGTTTTTTTTCACAGACCTATAGCAGCATTTGTACAGTATCTCATCCATCAGTTAGTTTTCAAAATGTTTCTTTTCTACTAAATAATTAGATACAAGAAGGAAAATATAACCAGGACTAAGCAAAAACTTGTGTCCCAAGCTCTCTCCGTCTTATTACTTCCAGGTGTTTTAACAGTTGAGTATCCTAGACAGACCTGAGTTTTATTTCCCCTCCTCCTTGCATCCTTGTGTCTGAGAGCAAGGGAGAAAAGGACCAACCCGAATGTGGGGAAAGGAGGTCAAGGCTGACCCAGGGGGATATTCATATACCAGAACTCTAGCAAAAATAACTTCAGATGTAAGTTTCTAGAAATAAGCTATACAGGCCTGTCAAATCTGATTCTAGGTAAAGCCCAACAAGCTTTCCTTAACTCCAAAACGTCTACTTTTTTAAAAAGCAAGGGAGCTGAGGACACCTCGGCGGCCAGATCTCAGAGCAGTTTAAATAAATCTGCTTTGGAGAATGAAAGAAAGGAGAGGAGGGCAAGTCTGGGCTGGGCCGAGCGAGCGCGCGCGGGGTCTGCGCCGTGCGCGGCTGCAGCTGCCACCCCCGGAGGCGCAAGCGTTTCGGCCGCAGAGACTTCGTACACCCGGGGCTCGGGCCAGGAGGGCGACAGGGTCTGCGCCAGAGGGGCCGGGGCCCCGGCGTGGGTGAAGCTGGGGGCGGGACGGCGCCGGGACGCCGGAGAGGGAGCAGCGACAGACGCCGGCGGCCCTACTTACTCGGCTGTACCAGATGCTGAGGCGGGCCGGGGCCAGCACGGCGAAGAAAGCCCTCTGAGGGTCCGACTGGACGTGGAAAGGCGCCTCGGCCGGGCTCGCCGCGAGGCAGAGGAGCCTCTTGGGCCAGCCGCTCAGGAAATACATGGTCCGCGCGAAGCCGCCGACGCCGGAGCGCCCGGCGGCCCCGGGCCGCGTTCGCCACACTCAGCGGCCCCAGGCCGTTCGCCCCCCTCCCACACCGCCACCGGCGGAGTCGGTGGCGGCGGCGACAGCCGCAAGTCGGGGCATCTGCCCACTGGCAGGGCCGGGCCAGGCCGACGCGATGCTGCGCGACGAAGGCACCGCGGCGCGGCCGGGCGGAGGGCGGCGAGGGGGAGGGAGGGGAGCCGTGCCGAGGGAGGGCGGGGAGCGCGAAGGCCCGCCCCGGCCCCGCCCCTTCCTCGCCCGCGCGGGCGTCAGCACGCCGCGCCGCGTGGGTCGGCGGCGGGACCGCGCTCCGGGGGCGTCCGAGGCCCCGCCCCAAGCTTCTTCGGCGGCCGCCGCGCTGCGTCAACACGCACGCGGCTCGGCCCCTCTCTCTCTGCTGTGATTGGAGCGTCCTGTCCGGGGATAGAGTGGGGGGGGGACACGGAGTGAGGCGCAGAGGCCAGGGGGCGGAGTCGCTGGCGAGGCCGGTCCGAGCCACATCTGACTTCCCCTGCGTGTGGGTGGGGCCTGTGCGGGGGGCGGGCCTGGCGCCGCTTCGCCCGTGCCTGTGGCTAGTGGGGACTGCGCGTCACGTGACTCGCGCCGCTCGGGTGTCCGCTTTGGGCTCGCGGCAGCGGCCGGGCTGTGGAATACCTAGGTCTTTGGTTGGAGGTTTTTTTTTTGTATGCCAGAGTCAGCTAGGCGAGCTGGCGGTGCAGTTCCTGAGCCTTTATGGAGTTTCCATCCCACATTCCATCCCTTTATTCAATCAGTAAACAACTTAGCCTGAAAGTCCCTGAGTCCTGTCCTCTGCCCTTTAGTTCATTTTGCGTTCATCTGTCTACCAACCGCGACGTGAGATAAAGCCCAGGCCGTCTCTCTTGGCACCGATCGTAGAGTACGTTCTGCCAAAGATGCGGAGCTAATTTTAGAGTTGGACTGGATTACAGACTCTGCCGTTTGGTATTTAACTTTTGGGTCCTAGAGATCACCTTAATAAGTACCTCTTACCGCCTCGAGGCGAGGGGAGGAAGGGGACTTCTGAGCAGAAGAAAGACTTCTCATTTTCTCCTGGGTTTGTGTAGTTTGAATTTTTACGTATGATTAAATTACTTTTTCAATTAAAAGGGGCCGAGGTTTAAAATGTGAACATTAAAAAGTAGCAACATTAATAGCAAACAGAAACAAAATAACTTCATGCTTACTAGACACACTACATGTAGCTGGTATTCAAAACACAATCTCTTAACTTTCCATAATTTTTCCAAACATTTGCTGCATTCCCTAGAAGGGGATAAAGAACTGCCTCCCCTGACCAGCTTCTTGTGGTCATATTGGGTCTCCTTCTTGGCACGTAGCCCTACTCCAGCGCAGCAGCTTGGAATGCGCTTGCAAGCATAGTAAACTTTGAAAATATTTATCAGCTGAAACACTCATCCACATGAACTACACCGTGAAACATAGAAGCCCAGAAAGGTTTCATGGCCTGACAATATAAGATTATAGAATAACAAAGTTGCATCATACTTTTCATCTTAGATTCACTTGGCCGGGAGAAGAAATGAGAACGCTCGAGTGCGGCGGTTTCACTGAGCGCGTGTCTGTCCCAGCTGTCTGTCCTTCGATTGGTCTTTGTTCCCTAATAAGTGTGCATATTTTCCTGAACTTACAAGCAACTTAAGGAACTTCTCAGTAATTTTATTGCACTCAATTTTATTTAACATCTTTAGCATCTAATTCCCCTGCCACCTTCCTCTGTAGTTTAAAAAATGATTTCAAATGCATGATTCTACTAACTTCCACAGAAAACTAAACCTTCAGGGTAGATAATATTGGTGGGATGTTGTTATTCTGATTCAGGTCTTTTTGTGTTTTTTCTTGTTTTCTTTCTTAATGAAGAACTATAGGCCTTTAGGCACGTGGCCTGCAAAGATCTGGTCTTCCTGGCACAGGCTCAAGGGGATTAGACTGGATTGAACTGAACCATGATCATTGTTCTGGACAATTCTCACAAGGGGAGGTGATGACGCTCTAATCAGGGGCAGGACGATCTCAAGTTCAGGGGACTTTAGAGAGACCTTGCTTCTCAAGAGAGGAGGGGTAGGTATGCTGTCCTCAGTCATAGAGCTCTTGCCTAGCATTCTCGAGGCTTTGTATTTTTCTCTGTATAGGAAAACAAAAAAGTTAAAGAGAATATCGAATCATTCAGAAGTATGTTGGCTGTATGTATGTAAATATGACCCCATGTTCATGAAAATGCATTTATGCTCCTAGGGAAAAATATGAAAGAAAATGCACTAAAAGTGTTTTAAAACCACCTTAATATAAATATATACATAAATATACTTTTTTTTTTTCTTTGAAACAGGATCTCCCTTTTGTAGTTCAGGCTGGCCCTGAGCTCACTATTTAGCCCAGGCAAGCCTCGAACTCACAGCAATCCTCCTGCGTCTGCCTCCCAACTGCTGAGATTACAGTTGTGAGCCACCATGCCTGGCATTGTGGTCAGTGGTACTAATCGCTGATGGGCATGAGTCACCACACCCAGCATCGTTGTATGTGGTTATTGGGGATCAAACTCGGGACCTTGCGCTTGCAAGGCAGACACCAGAACCATTGAGCTAAATCCCTGGTCCCATAAATATGTCTTAAAAACCACCTTGACTATGGGTGCTTAATGTATACTTTTTAAAATTTTTTTTATTATGAAGGCAGGTGCAGTGGTGTACACCTTTAATCTCAGCCCTCGTAAGACTGAGGCAGGAGGCTCACCATGAATTCAAGGCCAGACTCAGCCTTACCGAATTTTTTTTTTTTTTAAATTCTGAGACAAGGGGTTATCACTGATCTGCCAGGCTGGACTCAAAGTTGCAGTCCTTCCTGACCCTCCCAGAAAGCTGGGCTTACAGGCATATGCCACCATGCCCAGCTCTCAATACTATGTACTTCTTTAGGCTTTATTTTCCAAATTATCAATAATGAATTCATGTTACTTTTGTGATGAGAAAAGTTATTTAAAACAGTGAAGTGGTTAATGTTTGATAATGTCCCACTTGTCCTACTTCCAGTAGAGCCCTGCAGTGTTGGCACATCAAAGGGAGTGATGTAGTAACATGAAGTTTCAGGAACAGTTCCAAGACGAATGAGAAAAGAATTAGGAGAAAATGGCCGAGTCACTGGGTAAAAGCAAGCCCTGTGTACTTTCACACATTTCCACAGGCTTCTGCGGCCAGAGCCATGGCTGGAGTTTGGTTCAGATGATACCCACTCCCAGTGTTAGGCAAATGAAAGATGAGACTGTTTTGGTGTACAACTTAACATCCACAGTCATTTTTCTTTTCTCAGTTTTATTTTTTAGTGCTACATTTGCATTGCATAACATTACTATATTTGTATCATGTACAACTGAAGCACTTGCTTCTGGATTTGTCCCTCTGAAAACTAGTAATGAAAAACTCACCTGAAAAGATACTCAGTCTCCATTTTTGCATGAGGAATGCAAAAAATGTAGGTGAGCAGAATCAGTGGAAATATATACAAACAAGATTGGTCATAAACTGCTGAATAAATCTTTGAAGCTGAAAGATGACTGTCTGGAAGTTTGTTGTGTCATTCTACCTTAATACATGGTTAAAATTTTATTTATTTTTGCAGTACGGAGGAATGTACCCAGAGGCTCACCCTTGCTGGGCAAGTACCGTATCATGATTCCTACCTATTTTTATTTCTTTGCTTTCAGATGGCCTAGACGCTTGATATGGTAGCTAGAATTACGAGTGTGTGCTCTAACACCCAGGTAAATCTAGTCAGTGAGTAGGTTACATTTTGTGATTCAGTAAGATTTTTGTTTTGTGGATTGTTTGCTGTGTTTGTTTTTCTGCTTGGAATCACATCCAGGCCCTCATACATGCTAGGCAAGCTCTTTACCACTGAGATATTTTATATGCTCATAATTTTTGTTTCTGCCCTAGATTTACTGAAAATACTACAGCATGTCAGAGAGCCCCACGTGATGTTTCAAAACTCTAAATTACGTGGTGACCTGCAATTTAAACAAACCACCTGCGATGGCTTATATCAAGATGAACCCTCAAAACCACAAGTACTCATAGATGAAACTTCTGGGAGGAGACAGGATCATGAGTGTGGAATATTCATAAATAAATCGGTTTTTTCACCGATTGGTTTAGCATAGTTCTGTGTCAGGAACTGCAGACGAACTTGGAGACTTGGCCCCTGGCTTTGCCCCTGCAAGCCCTGTGCAGAGCTATACTGGGATGATTATTGCAGACATCTGCCCTGCCCTACGTATCTTCAGCTACAGGGACTATTGCCCACATCTGCCGTGCATTATGGGAATCTCATCTATGTAACTGCTGGCATCTGTCCTGCCTTATGCATGCTGGGATTGTGGTACCAAATGAAGGTGTGGTGAGAACAGGTATTTCCCCTTCTGCTGCCCAAAGTAGGAAGGATCGAGCCAGGGCTCAGATTTCTTTCTCTAGGTTACAATTTTGTTGTTATTGGTTGTTAATCTTTTTGCTGTCGGACTCACCCAGTGGGCTTTGCCACGAGGGTTCTGGCTGGGTCCTCTTCCCCTGTTTTCCATATTGGCTATGTCCCCTTCCCCTCCCCCACAGTTCTGAGTGAGGGTGATGCATTTACTGAAAAGGGAAGACCCACCCTAGATGTGGGTGGCACCAGCCACATAGACAATGTGGTCAGAAGGAAGTCTTGCTTCTTGCTTGCCTTATCATGAAGTATTTTTCCTCTGCATTGGAGCCAGCTAACTATGCACTGAAATCTCTAACAGAGGTCAGTTAAAATAAACTTGCCTTGCTGGGCAGGGTGGTTAGTGCTGTAATCTCAGCACTTGGTAGACTGAGTCAAGAGGACCATCACAAATTCAAGGCCAGCCTGGGCTACACAGTGAGATCAATGTTAGTCTGAAGTACATAACAAGCTCTGAACCTTTCCTCCCTAAACTTGTGGATGTTGGGTGTTTCGCCCCAGCAACAAGAAAACAAATGAGACATTGCTAGAGCCTCAACACTGCAGCATTTTTGTAGGGTCAGGGACTATCTCAATGATCTGATCCAGGATTAGCGGTCTCAGGAACCTGTTTATCTTTCCAGTCTCCTCTTACAGGTCATTAGATACCCTTCAGCTGACCTCTCCATCTGCTTCATCACATGCACAGCATAATCAGTTTGCTCGTGCAGAGCTTCTCTCTGGGAATAATTTCCTCCCAGGTGCCTGGCCATGTAGAAGTTGGTGCTCAAGTGCATGTAGTATTTCTCAGTCATGACCCAAGCCTCCCTTGTGTCACAATATTCTTCATGTTCAGTGTGTGTTGGTGGGTCCTTAGGGAAAGAAAAATTTCAAATAATAAGTAGACATTTAATCTTAAAAATGTATTCAATTGTGTCTTATACTGGTACAAATCCCCATTATGGAGTGCAATCATGATGTGTATATTTAATGTACCAATAAAGATAATTTTAAAAAAATGTATTCAATAACTATGATCATTCATTAAAATGAGTATATCTTATTCACAATTCTACTCAATGGATCTCAAGTCAAATACTAGTTGGAATAATTTAACTTTAAAGGCAAAATAATTATTAAGAAGCCTTAATAGATACAAATGAGAGTTCTGGACACAAGCACCATACAAGCTGGACACTAAATTGAAGATGAAGTCTACTGTTCAAAAAAGATGGAGGAAAAGTCATTTTCTCTCTCTATGCTAGTGGTTTGATTTGGTTTGGAGACAGAATCTCCTTATGCTGCTTAAATGTCTCCTTATATTCTTGAACTCCTGGGCTCAAGTGATTCTCTCCCCCAAGTCTCTTGAGTGCTGGGGACTATAGGTGCATGCAGTAACACCCAGCTTAGTGCCTTTAAAAGTGAAACCACCGCCAGAGGCCCGGGATCCCAGCACCACTTTTGGGACTCATATGTGCAGGTGCTCATGGGATTCCTTGAGCCTTGGGAAGTATAAAAGGACACAGACAGCCGAAGAACTCGCTCCCGTGGCGCCCCGGCCTTCCTCCGGACGGTCCACCCTGCCTCCTCCAGGGTCACTGGACTTTCATCTTACATTTCTTCTTTCACTTGGCTGGGCTTGCCCCGCAGTGCCAGTTTCTCCCATGTCTTTCACTTTTACTTTTTCAAATAAACTTTGCCATTGCTTTTTGCTTGTTTTACTCAGTTCTTTGTTCTAGACGAAAAAGACCTTGAGTCCAACTCTAGAAGGATAAGTGAGTAACCCAGAACCTGGCAACATTTGACTGCTGAGCCGTTTTTAGAAGGAGCTACCTAATAACAGCAGAAGCAATGGAATAAGTGCGTTTGAAGTGAGATTTCTTTTGTGTGTGGTACTGGGGGTTGAACTCAAGCCCTTGTGCTTGCCGGGTAGGCAGGTAACACTTAAGCTAAATCCTAGCCCTGAGAAGTATTTTGAAGGGGATTAATGACAATGTATTTTTTGTCATAACGAAATGTCTAAAAAATGTAAACATTCACCATATTTTTCTCATACCTCAATTTTATTTTCTATCAAGTTTTGAATAAGCTTGTTCCCTTCAGTGAGACATATAAGAATGATACAAGCATGACAGAATGTGAGTCAGAAGGGCCTTAAATCTCCAATTTTCTGACTGAACAAGTGTATAAGTAAATTTCATAGAGTAAATCTACATGCATTTCAAATCTAAAAATCATGTATAATCATTAAGAATTGACATTTATAAAACTGAACATATATTTGATTATAAATGCTTGAAAGTAGATTAGAAAAATGACCATTAAATGTCTCCCAAAAGACATTATTTTCCTTCATATCATTTAATTTTTAAGAAGATTAGATGAGCATCTATAAAATATTGGTAATTATGATTTCTAGAAAGAATAATTATTTTTTAAAACTTGATTCATATCCTGAGAATTTTCCATTTTTTAAAGTCAGAAAGATAGCAAGTTATGTTAATTTGTTATCAGGGGGTCAGTTTTTCCAAAGTGTGATCTGTTCAATTGCCTGATTAGAATTGCCTGAAAAACATGAAGGGTACAGCTTCCTTGTCCAGATCTCAAGCTTCCTGAATCAGAATTTCTTGATAGCATAGGCCAAGAAGTAGCATTTTAAGCAAATACCCAAGACAATCTCATTCCTATCAACAGGTCGGATTGCTGTTATTAGTCTCTTTGTATGTAGTTTACAGTTTCAATGCCCAATTGCCTAATAATCCTACTGGCATATAAACAAATTAGAAAGTGAATTGGACTCCAGGAAGACATGGGTCTGATTCTTTCCTCTACCAACTGGAAATAGTTTTGGTTTCCTAATGAGAGACGTGTGAAGGGTGTAACAACTATGCTGTGGAGCCAGAAAAGACCAAATGATTGAAGAGCCCTTGACTGGTCAACAGCAGTCATCCCTGATGCTGGCTGCCCAGTATGCTGATCACCTCCATGATGTTCCGTTAGCCCTCTCAGCTATCCCCAGTTATTCCTCACATGTAGGGTAGAGATGATAACATCTACCAGAGTAGGTTTTTTCCGATCTGGGCTGGTTCACCCCTCCTTAGGCAACGTGATAGTCTTCCATTGCTCCCAGAAGGTCACCATATTGATGCTGAACTCTGCCGACAGCCACTCGGCATAACACACTGCAGCCCAGAACTTCCGGACTCAAGCGATCCTCCCACCTCAGCCTCTGGAGTAGCTAGTTCTACAGGTATGCACCACCATGCCCAGCACCAGTTTAAAAAAAAAAAATATTGGAAACCAGCATTTAATCGTATAGGCACCCATGATAGTATATTTTGGATTAGTGATAGAGAATTTGTCTTAAGTTTGGAGCAGTTACACAAATAACAACTAACATTAGTTGGCCCTTAGGTGCTAGCTTCTGCTCTATGTAATCTTTATCTGTATAACAAGGAGATGAAGTAGTTATTATCATTGCATTTTATAGATAAGAAAACTGAGACTTTGAGAAGCTCAAGGTTTACAAAATTAGGGAGTGACAAAGTCCAGAACTGAACAACTTCACTGCTCAAAACTTATCTCTTCTCAAAACTTATTTTCTTACTACATATGCATAATAATTCATGCCAGGATGTTTTATTAACTACTTTTTTCCATTTGTAAGAAAATTTTTCTTAATTATTTATTCAGCTAAGGAGATTAATGAAATAAGTATTTTCTTATTTACCACAATAACATCTTTTGGATCATAAGCAAAAATGAAACCAATCATACGTTCAAAAGATCAGGTGAATTCTTAAAACTAAGCCGTTTCTCTAGAACTTCCTATGGCAAACACACACGGACATGGAAGGACAAGAGGGAAGAAGGAATTACACTACCTAGATACGATGTTCAGGCTGTAAATGAACCAAAGAACTAGCATTCATCAGTAAGATCATATTTTAATGACATCAACCCGTACGCATCATTAAATATATACACCTGGGGAAGAGCTACCCTCTGTGCCAGACACTTCCCCAAGGGGCCTGGTGGAGTTCGCTGTGGGCTTCTCCCCTCTGAACTCTTCACAGCTGATTATGTTCTTGCCTTATGCGGCCACTGCCTGTTGCTTTCCTTCTGTGGAATCTGGCGAAGAAAAAAGAGCATCCCAACTTCTAGCCTTAATTCATACTTCCCCAAACAAACTCGAGCAAACCCATGGCTCTCAAAAGGTTTCTCAGGACTCCTCTGTGAAAAAGACCCAAAGAAATGTTGGCAAGCTGGCAAGACTCCTGGGTTTTTATCTTGACAAACAGGGAAAACATAAGGTTTTAGATCAGCCATGTGTGAGTTAGAAAAGGAAGTTGACCACTGCCTGCATATACTTTCTCATTAAGCCTGTGTCCTTCTGGAATCAAGCAAATAAAAATCACTTCCTTGTTAAAGTTTGTTTAAAAAAAAGAAGATGAAGTGAGGGGTGATCTGGCTTTGTAACCAAACCTCACACTGACTAAAATGTGGCAAGCATATTGGAACACGCCAAAGATTCCCAAAAGATGACCTCTAAATATCCATTATTGCTCATACAGTTCCCTCTTGTGGCTAAACTACCCAGCTGAAGAAATGTCTACTTAAGACTATCATTTCCTTTATAAATCCACAGATTTTAAAATAGTGAACAGCTTTAAATTTGTTCATCACAAAGGTAATAATAACAGTATCCTCAGGCAACAGTTTGAATTTTATCAAAGCATTAAAACAACAATATAATACATTTTAAATATGATGTCTAGAGTCAGTAAAATCTCAGTTGATGAAGACATGATGTTGAAAAAAAAAAAGACAACTAAGGAATTAAAGTGCATGAATGCAATAGCTAGCACATTACAATACAATTACTTTTAACAAAGAAAGAGTTTCCTCATATCCATATTGAAAGAATACTCTGGGCAAGCCAAATGACGGTGCATATCTGTAATGACAGCGGCTTGGGAGGCTGATAGAACAAGATTGTAAGTCTGAGGCTAGCCTTGCAAACTGAGTGAGATCTACCATAAAATAAAAAATAAAAATGGCTAAGAATATAGCCCAGTTTTACATTGTTCCTGGGCTAAACCTCAATACCGTAAATACACACACACAGAAATTTATATTATCAGCACTGAAAGTCCTATTAATCAACAATCGTCACAGAGTCTCATTCCTTTAAGTGTTTTACACTTGGTATAAAGGAACTTCATTCAGTTTTTTAAACTATAAAACATTGTATTATTATATGGAAGTATAAATCTTCCCAAATTATATATATATTTGTCTTTCATACTTA
>PVIR01034864.1:0-16886 GCA_004026965.1 Petromus typicus | reverse complement strand
CAATCCTCCTGCCTCTGCCTCCCGAGTGCTGGGATTACAGGCGTGAGCCACCACGCCCGGCACTGTGGTATGTGGTACTGGTTGCTGCTGGGTGTGGGTCTCCACACCCAGTATTGTTATGTGGTAACCGGGGAATCGAACCCGGGCCCTTGCGCTTGCAAGACAGGCGCTGGAACCACTGAGCTAACTCCCCGGCCCCAGGTGTCTTCTTTGAAACTTGGGTGGCCTTTGCATTTTCATGAGTGTTTTACATAGACATATGTATACACACAGATGCATGCACAAATGTCCATTTTGGGGGATTTGAGATAGGGTCTTAGTATGTATCCTTGGATGGCCTTGAACTCATAGCAATCTTCCTGTCTCAGCCTCCAAATGCTGGGATTCTAGTGTGTGCTGCCACATCCTGCTACATAGACTTTATTTTAGCTCACAGTTTGTAGAGATTTCAGTCCATAGTCGGCTGGCGCCAGTGCGGTCTTGACTTGGGGAAGCAGGAAGACTGCTGACGAAGAAGGTACCAGTGGAAACCAGCATAAATTGGCCCCAGACCCAGCTCTGTGGCTGTCACAGCCCGAGGGGACTGATGTTTTGACTGTTCGGACTCATACACATCTGTTGAAATCATGCGAACTGAACTGCAGCCTCACTTTTGGTTGCTATTAGGAAAGTAAAATAGATCTGACTGTGGTAGCACACACCTATGAGCCCTGCGCTCAGGAGGCTGAGGCAGAACTATCACTTTGGGTTTGGGGACAGCCTGGTTTATATAGTAAGACCTTGTTTCAAAAACCACAACAACAGGGCCGGGGATTTGGCTCAGTGGTTCTGGCGCCTGTCTTACAAGTGCAAGGATAGGGGTTCAATCCCCGGTAACCACATACCATACTGGGTGTGGAGACTCACACCCAGCAGCAACCAGTACTACATACCACAGTGCCGGGCGTGGTGGCTCACGCCTGTAATCCCAGCACACAGGAGGCAGAGGCAGGAGGATTGCTGTGATGTGAGTTTGAGGCTGAGCTCAGGGCCAGCCTGAACTACAAAGCGAGACCCTGTCTCAAAAAAACCAAAAAAAGGGGCCGGGGAATTAGCTCAGTGGTTCCGGTGCCTGTCTTGCAAGCGCAAGGGCCCGGGTTCGATTCCCCGGTAACCACATAACAATACTGGGTGTGGAGACCCACACCCAGCAGCAACCAGTACCACATACCACAGTGCCGGGCGTGGTGGCTCACACCTGTCATCCCAGCACTCAGGAGGCAGAGGCAGGAGGATTGTCATGTGAGTTGGAGGCTGAGCTCAGGGCCAGCCTGAACCACAAAGCGAGACCCTGTCTCAAAAAACCTAAAAAAAAAAAAAAAAAAAAAGAACCACAACAACAACAAAAAAGAAGGAAAGAGGATTCCCAGAATTGCTTCAGAAAGTGCCAAGACTGGCGGGGCGTGTTAGAGGAGAGGGAGAGGATTTTGAGGGGATTAGTGACAACGCACCTTTTATTGTAATGAAGTTTTAAATGTAAGCATTCACTGTAGATCTTGATAACACAAGTATCTAATGGCCTACGAGGAAAGAAGGAAGCGGCGGCTTGGAGACAGCTGAGCGCGGCCTGATGACAAGCTTCTTGGGGACAGGAGGCCTCAAGGGTGAATTTCTGGCTTTCAGAACTAATCTCTCCCACTTCTTCCAATGGCTCCAGAGTCCTCCGGGGAAAGGTGACCACACCCAGATCTGGGCTCTGCAGATAAAATGGGGCATCGCACACAGGTCCCTGGCACCCAGCACAGGACAGACAGACAGCAGCAGTTGGGTGAAGAGAGTCTGAGATGGAGACAGGCGGCCTTGTCTTGCTCCCCATCCCTGCCCTCACAAGCCCCACAGGGGCACACAGGTGGAAACACCCCCACACTGACCTCCTTCCCGACACTCGCCGGTCCTCCCTCTGCTCTGCCCACCTGCCCTCCTGCTGCTGGTCAAGCCTATTAAGCTGCTGTCCTGGCCACAACTGAAGGCCCCACGCCCCAGGGAGGAAACCACTGAAGAGGCGTCCCTGCTGCCTAGCACCTCAAACTATCAATTAATATTAACGAGGGAAGGCTGCACACTGCCTAAAGACCCCCAGCGGGGTGCAGGTGGGAAGCCCCGCCCCGTGACTCAGGAAGTTAAAGGACCTGGGGCCATCTGAGAGCCCAGAGTGTTCTCCATGGCGCGCAGCGACGGGAGGGTCACGATCCAGCTGGTTGATGAAGACGCAGGGACGGGAGCCTGGGAGCCGCAGCCCTTTCGGGGCCAGCGCTACGAGGCCATCAGAGCAGCCTGCCTGGATTCAGGGATCCTGTTCCGTGACCCCTGCTTCCCTGCTGGACCTGATGCCCTTGGCTATGACCGGCTAGGGCCAGATTCGGAGAAGGCTAAAGGGGTGGAATGGAAGAGACCTAGAGTAAAGTGTGATGGGACCGGGTCTGAGGGAGGAGGCTGGGCCTGGACCCCGGGTCCGAGGGAGGAGGTCGGGCCTGAATCCCGGGTCCGAGGGAGGAGGAGGCCAGGCCTGGACCCCTGGACCGAGGGAGGAGGAGGCTGAGGCTGGACTCTGGGTCCGAGGGAGGAGGCTGGGCTTCGACCCCGGGTCCGAGGGAGGAGGAGGCCGGGCCTGGACCCCAGATCCGAGGGAGGTTGAGGCCAGGCCTGGACCCCGGGTCTGAGAGAGGTTTTGGGGTCTTGGCTGAGAGTGTCCTGGGACACAACCGCCCATGACCTTTCATGGGCTGGAGGACCTTGTCACCGGGAGGGGTGGCACATGGACCCCAGGCATCTACCCTCTCTCTGCCTCTTCTTCACTTTCCTGGGCTGACCTGAAGTCCCCGTTCCCCTAGGAATTTTGTGCTGAGCCCCAGTTCATCTGCGAGGACATGAGCCGGACAGACGTGTGTCAGGGGAGCCTGGGTGAGACCCCAGGGCACATTTTGAGTCCCAGACCCACAAGTACCGGCTGGGAACCTCACAGCTCCATCCTTGGTCCCCTCCCTTCGACTCTCCTTCCCCCCTCACCTAGCCCTGGCCTTGTCTCCAGGGAACTGTTGGTTACTCGCGGCTGCTGCTTCCCTCACCCTGCACCCCCGGCTCCTGTACCGGGTGGTTCCTCCTGGACAGAGCTTCCAAGATGGCTATGCGGGTATCTTCCACTTCCAGGTAGAGCTCAGTTCCCCTTCCATGTCTCATCTCCCCCTTGGTGACATGGGTTTCATCAATGGCCTTGTCCCCTTGGTACTGTAATAATCTAGGGGTCTGGGGTGGGCACAGAGTGTGGGGTAGAGGTTGGGGACCCTCCGGGTGGTGGCTGGAAGCTAAGCCCAGGCCCTGCCCTTTCTCCTGGCAGCTCTGGCAGTTCGGCCGCTGGGTGGATGTCGTGGTGGATGACAGGCTGCCCGTGAGGGAGGGGAAGCTGATGTTTGTGCGCTCCGAGCAGCGGCACGAGTTCTGGGCCCCGCTCCTGGAGAAGGCCTATGCCAAGTGAGGACCCAGGCAACCCAAGACGCGGCAGCAGGCCCACAAATGGGGGGCCCCAGCCCCAAGGACCCCAGTCCAAGTCACAGCCCTCAAACGTACCAGGAGGACTTGAGATCTTGAGTGCCTCCTTCCTCCCATGTCCCTGGAGCCCACATTTCCTGAGCCCCGGAAGTCTCAAGTGTGGGCCCTGATTTTTCACTCTGGGGACCTGTGATCCCTGACCATCTCTTGTCCCCTGACACATCCAGAGTACCCCCCCAAATATGGGCTGTAACCCTGGGACCTGCACATCTTCATTCTTTCCTGTCCTCTGCCTGAAGGACTGGAATCCCTGAGCCCCTCACAGGTGCCTGTTCCAAAGCAGACATCGCCACGACTCATGCGCAGGCGCCGTTCTGCTCGGCTGCCCCAGAGCCCCCAAACCCCACAGTTCCATGGCCTTGGGGGACCCACAGGCCCTGAGAAGGGCTTCTGGCGTGTACCACAGACACCCTGGCCTCCCCTTGTGGGGACAGAGGCCCCTAGGCCTGGGGAGGAGCTCGGGGCTGGTACCTGACAGACCCACACCAACCCCCAGGCTCCACGGCTCCTACGAGATAATGCGAGGCGGCCACATGAACGAGGCTTTTGTGGACTTCACAGGCGGCGTGGGTGAGGTGCTCTACCTGAGGGGCAACACACCGGGCCTCTTCTCTGCCCTCCGCCACGCCCTGGCCAAGGAGTCCCTCGTGGGCGCCACTGCCCTGGTGAGAGGGGACTCCCACAAGGCCGTGGGGGAGGGGGCTTCTGGCCTTTTCCTCTCAGCTTCTCCTGCTGACTCATTCTCTCTCACAGTTTGCAAATCAAACTGTGGCGCATTAGGAGGAGTTTATTTGCTCTCATAACAAAACAAGCCTCAGGCACAGCTGGATGAAGGTGCTCTGAGGATACTGCCCAAGTGTTTTTCTAGCCTGTTTCTGGGTTAGTCCCACCTGGGCAGACTTTCCAGTCCTATGCACAGAGGGGATCCCTACAGCTGCAGACACCTCCCGGGGTGGGGGGAACCTAAAAATCAAAACAGCACCTGTTCCTGAGAGTTTCAACAGAAGCCTCAGGAAGGATCCTCAGTGCTTGGATCATGTGTTCATCCTACCAGGTGCTCCTGTCTGCATTTTCTTTGTTCGGTTTTTTTGTTTATCTTTTGAGACAGGGTCTTGCTGTGTAGTTTAGGCTGACCTGGAACTCCCTGAGTAGCCCAGGCTGGCCTTGAATTCCTGGTGATCCTCCTGCCTCAGCCTCCTGAGTGCTGGGTTTACCGGGTTCCTGCCCTTCATTAAACTGGTCTAACTCATTTGCTGGTCCGCTTCTCTGACTCTGGACTCGGTACTGAGGCGTCTTCTGAGCCTCCCTGGTCGGTAGCTCCTCCCTGCAGCTCCATCCCCCTCTATCCCACCCTGTTTCTCCTTTCTGCCTTCCTCTCCCTCTGGCCTCTCCTCCATTTCCAGCCCTGCACTCCTTCCGTTCCCGCTGGGCCGGGAGGCGCTATGCTGAGCTTTGACTTGCTGCGGCGGAAAGAGGCTGGGGCTGAGGAAGCAGCTGCCTGCTGCCTGCCCGGAGCTTCCCGTCCCGTCCTCTGTGCAGAGTGACCGGGGTGAGTACCGTACGGACGAGGGGCTGGTGAAAGGACACGCATATTCAGTCACAGGCACGCACAAGGTGAGCTGCCCCTGCGGGCGAACTGACTGGCAGGGTGTCCAGGGGCCACTGCCACTCACTGCGCCGTCCTCAGGTGTCCCTGGGCTTCACCAAGGTGCGGCTGCTGCGGCTGCGGAACCCGTGGGGCCGCGTGGAGTGGACCGGGGCCTGGAGTGACAGGTGGGACAGGCCGCAGGTGTGGGCGGGACCACGGCCCCCCTGCCACCCCTCACACCTCTCTCTCCAGCTGCCCACGCTGGGACGCGCTGCCCCCGGAGTGGCGAGAGGCCCTGCTGGTGAGGAAGGAGGATGGGGAGTTCTGGTGAGTTCTGGGTTCCCAGCTCTGCTGCTGTGAGGGCCGCTGGCCCCGGGGACTGAGGTACAGGGGAAGAGGGCACCTGGACAGATTCATGAGGTTGTGTCCTGCCGGACAGACTGCTCACGGCGGCGGGTCGTTGGGGTCAAGGAGGAAGGAATTGGGGGGCAGTGTGAGAGGGCTGAAGGGGCAGGTAGGATCTCGGTATGGAGTGGAGTTGAGGGAGGTTTGGTGACATTTGGGGTATTTCTTGAGACATGACAATGTGGAGATTCTGAAGGATACTTATTAATATTGGGGGTCTTGATATTTTTTTCAGTACTCAGGATTGAACCCAGGGCATTTGCGCTGAGCCACATCTCCATCTCCTTGTATAATTTTTAAAAATTTCTATACAGCATCTTGTTAAATCGTTAAGTTGCCCAGGCTGGGTGCAAACATGAGACCCTCCGGCCTCAGTCTCCTCGGGGGCTGAGATTACAGGCATGTGCCATCACACCTGGTTCTTTGGGGTTTTATAAAAGCAGTTTGATGATATCTGAGGGCAACTTGTGACAGGAAGTTGTTGGATATTTCCATTTTTTTCTTTTTTTTCTTTTTTTTTGGAGACAGGGTCTCACTTTGTGGTTCAGGCTGGCCCTGAGCTCAGCCTCACACTCACATCACAGCAATCCTCCTGCCTCTGCCTCCCAAGTGCTGGGATTACAGGCGTGAGCCACCATGCTCGGCACTGTGGTGTGTGGTACTGGTTGCTGCTGGAGTGAGTCTCCACGCCCAGTATTGTATGTGGTTACCGGGGAATCGAACACGGGCCCTTGCGCTTGCAATACAGGTGCCGGAACCACTGAGCTAACTCCCCGGGCCTTGCATTTTTTTTTTCTTTTGAGACGGTTTTGACACTGGTTCAGGCTGCCCTTGAACTCGTGGCAATCCTCCCGTCCTGTGCTGGGGCTACAGGCGTTTGCCACTGTGCCTGGCTTGGGGCATTTCTGAAATGGGCACCTGGGGATCTTCAGGGCTTGGTGATTTTTGGACTAATGGGTACTTGGTGCACTGGAAGACCTGAGTGAGGGGGTTTATGATGGGGGTCAGTTCTGGGGCCTTGAGCTCTTCGGGGTCCCCTCCAGGATGGAGCTGCAGGATTTCCTCCAGCACTTCAACACCGTCCAGATCTGCTCCCTGAGCCCGGAGGTGCTGGGCTCCAGCCCGGCCGGGGGTGGCTGGCACATTCATACTTTCCAGGGCCGCTGGGTGCGAGGCTTCAACTCTGGTGGGAGCCAGCCCAGTTCTGGTGAGGCCCAGGGCCTGGAGGGGTGTGCTGGGAGTGGGGCCCTAGGCCTGGAGGGGTGTGCAGCCTGGGACCCTGCTTCTTCCTCCTCTCTTAGAAACCTTCTGGACCAATCCCCAGTTCCGGCTGACGCTGCTGGAGCCTGACCAGGAGGAGGAGGAGGAGGATGATGAAGGCGGGCCCTGGGGCGGCTGGGGGGCAGCAGGGGCGAGGGGCCCTGCGAGGGGGGGCCGCACCCCCAAGTGCACAGTCCTCTTGTCACTCATCCAGCGCAACCAGCGGTGCCTGAGGGCCAAGGGCCTCACTTACCTCACCGTGGGCTTCCACGTGTTCCAGGTGAGGCCAAGAGGGGTGGGGCTGTGGGGTGAGGAGGGAAATGTGTACTGCGTGGAGGGAGCTTCGGCATCAGAGGAAGGAACCAAGCAGCCTGAGGGGACAGAGTGGCAGAGTGGCTCCCCTAGGAGCCAAGGGGGAGGAAAGAACCAATGAGGTCGAGAAAAGATTGGCTTGGTGGCTCAGGCTTATCATCCCAGCATTTTGGGAGGCTGAGGCAGGAGGATCCCAAGTACGAGCCCCACCTGAGCAATTTAGTGAGATGTCTCATAAAGTAAAAACATGGCCTGGCGATGTAGCTCAGTGCAAAGACTCTTGGTTCAGTCCTCATGCCTATCCCTAAAAAAGCTGAGGGATGGAGGGCACAGATGGGGATGAGGAGTCTGGCTCAGGACTGCTGGTCAGAGTCGGTGACGTAGAAGTACCAGGGCAAACAAGGAGCCAGGAGCGTCTGGGGGTGGGGGCAGGAATGGGCTGAGCGTGGCTCCTCCTCCCACCCTGACCCCACCCTCGCCTCTTACAGATCCCGGAGGAGGTGAGTCTCAGATGGGGCCCAGACCGGCCCCCTTGGCCCAGCCCCGGCGCAGGCGTGATCTACTGCGCAGAGAAGCCAAGTTGGGGGGTGGGGGGGAGGCGGGGCTCAGCCTGGAATTGGAGTGGAGGGGGCGAGGCGGAAGGGGGACTGAGTGGGGGAGCCGTGGTCACGTCCACCATCCGCAGCTGCTGGGCCTCTGGGACTCGCCACGCAGCCGAGAGCTCCTGCCCGGGCTGCTGCGCTCCGACCGCTCCGTCTTCTGCGCTCGTCGAGATGTGAGCCGCCGCTGCCGCCTGCGCCCCGGCCACTACCTCGTGGTGCCCAGCGCCTCCCGCGTCGGCGACGAGGCCGACTTCACGCTGCGCATTTTCTCTGAGCGCAGCCACACTGCATTGTGAGCCCGAACCCGGACGCCTGGCCCAACGCCCCCGGCCGTCCCAGGACCCCCAGCCCTGCCCCAGACACCTAGTTGCGCTCTGGGACCCCTCGGCCCAGCCCCGCCCCTGTGGACGAGGTCAAGGTCCCAAGACCCCACCCAATTCCTCCACTGAGACCCGTTGCCCCATAGCCCAGCTGAGGGGTGACCAGCACCCCATCTCCATCTCAATTTGCAGGGAGATCGATGACGTGATCAGCGCTGACCTGCAGACCCTCATGGTGCGGGAGGGTGGGGCTGGGAGGGCTGGGACGCGGGAGGGGAGGGTTTGGGTCTGGACTGAACCCCGCCTCCCTGTAGGTCCCCTCCAAGCCCCTGGACCTGGAGCTGGTGCGACTGTTCCTGGAGCTGTCTGGGGAGGTAAGGGGCTGAGCTCTCATTTTGCTTCTCCTTCCCTGAGCTCTTTTGCAAATGGTCACAGCTTTTCCTTTCCTGGAGGCCTTGGCTCCCCGGCGACCAGCTGGCTGGGACCCCTGCCCGTCACCTGCCCGGCCAGCCTCAGCCCTCATCTTTCAGAACATGTCCTTCTGTGTTTCTGTCACTTGGCCCTGTGAGCTCCCACAGCGCACGAACCCTGGAGGGCAGGTCTGGGGCTCCCAGACACTGAGGATCCCCGGATCTGCCTGGGCAGCCTCACCTCCAGTGGCTCGTTCCCTGCCCAGGGGGAAGAACTCAGTGCCTGTCAGCTGCAGACTTTGTTAAGCATTGCCCTGGAGCCAGGTGAGCGGGGTGGGGGCTGCTGGCCAGGGCTTCTTGTGACGGCAGCCAGACCCTAGGGAGCCTCCCACGTGTGTTACTTCTGTATACGGAGGAGGAGAGGTGGGAGCCGCTCAGCTCGGCTGCATCTCCTCACCTGCGGCCCCAGGTGGGCCCAGTGGCCGGCCTGGCCACAGCCACCGTGAGCTCCTCTGCCCCTTCGAGGCGGTGCTCAAGCCTGTGGTGCAGGCTGGGAAGTCCCACCAGGATCAAACCCCAGCTCCCAGCTGCAGCAGCCTGCGCTGTCCGCTGGCCCTCCGTTTCTATAAAAGGCCCACTCAGGGACTGGAGTCCACCTTGCGGAGGGTGCTGAGTTTTTTCTTGCAGCCAGGGCCAATACTAGGAACCCCGGGGAGATCGGACTCAGGACCTGTGAGCAGCTGGTGCAGTGTTTTGGGGTATGGGGCCTGGGACGGTACTGAGCCTGGGGAGGTTCTCCTTCTGGGGCCACCGACCTAAAACAGATGCCTCCCTGCACAGAGTGGGCAAAGCCTGGCCCTGCACCGTTTCCAGCAGCTCTGGGGCCACCTCCGGATGTGGCAGGTAAGGCAGAGGCCATCTCCTCCTGGTCAGACACCTGTGGGCCACTGGGTCCCCCTGCAGACCTGGCAGGGTGTCCCTGTAGGGATGGAGATCAGGCATTGTTCTTGGATTCCTGGCTTTCCCGACCCCTGGGGAGAAGAGCTGGTCTAGGGCCTGTCCATACCAGGAACCCCAAGGATCCCACACTTGGCAGGCCCTCCCCAAGCCTCTGGGTATACTCAGGTTGTCCTGCAACCCGGGGACCCTCCCAATCATGTCCCCCATCAGAGGAAACAGGTCCAGGTAGCTAAGCTGCTGCCCAGGGCAAGCAGCCAGCCAGGGAGGAGGGTGCTGAGCAGGCAGCTGGCTCTGTGGCCTCCAAAGTCTTTGGCTTCTTGCTCAGGGCCTCGGGCTGGGCCCTGACTGAACTTTCTCCCTGTCCAGGACACGTTTGACAGGTTTGATGAGGACTCCTCTGGAGCGATGAACTCCTACGAGCTGCGGCTGGCTCTGAACGCCGCAGGTGCGTGGGGCCCTTGAGGAGCGGGGGCTGGTCTCCCTCTGTCCCATCTTGAGTCTTGTCTGCCCACCCTCTGGAGCCGTTCACAGGCCTTTTCTCAGCAGGGCCTGCGTAGGACCCTCTTGGACTGAGGGACCTCGGGGCCACCGGGCACTGGTGTCTGAGGCGCTGGCTTCCTGGGCAGTGTGATGGGAGGTTCCAGATTGTGTTGCGTTTAGCTTGGCCTCCGCACTCTGCTGGCCTTTGACTCACTTTCAGTTGCTTCTGTCACTATGAGGGTCGCCTGTGGGGTGACACTGTGTGGGGGATGAATGCAGCTTTCATTGCCCAGCACCACACAGTGCCTCAGAGGAAGGCAGTCAAACTGGTTATGGTGGCAAATGCCTATAATCCCAGCACTCTGGGAGGCTGAGGCAGGAGTAGAATTCAAGCCCAGCCGGGCAATTTAGTGAAATCTTGTATCAAAATAAATGGCAACATGAAGGCCAGGGTTCAATTCCTAATACCACACACTTAAAAAAAGTGAGAAACTGCCTCTGACGTGGAACACGAGGGAGGGGCCATGTACTGACAGCCGGTCGAGCATGTTTCTGCCACCCAGAGGTATTTCTAGCGCCTTAGTGACACAGACCTTAGATGCTAGGGACCGTACACGTGACACACCTTCCGCCTTCACACTCCTGCGAGCCAGGGCCGCCACGCTCCCTATCCCCGGAGAAGTCAAGGGAGTAGCCGTGGCCACATCGCGACCGGACCCAGGCTGCTGCCGGGGGCGGGACAGAGCCGTCTGGGACGTGGAGTGGAAGTGGGGCTCACGGGGCTCCTTCCCTAGGCTTCCACCTGAACAACCAGCTGACCCAGGCCCTCACCAGCCGCTACAGGGATAGCCGGCTGCGTGTGGACTTCGAGCACTTCGTGTCCTGTGCGGCCCAGCTCACCTGCATCTTCCGTGAGTGCCACCCTGCTCGGTGGGCACAGGGTGGACGTCTGCCACAAATGGGCAGCTAGGGGTGGCGGGTGCTCACTGTGCCCCTCTGCGCAGGCCACTGCAGCCAGCACCTGCATGGGGGTGAGGGGACCGTCTGCCTGACACACAGACAGGTGAGCTGGGCCAGAGGGACGGGGGCTGTGGCACCATTCAGGAGCCCCAGCCTCAAGCCTGCCTCTCCCTTCTCTCTCACAGTGGACGGAGGTGGCCACTTTCTCCTAGGTCAGGTCAGCACCTGCTGCCCAGCTGGCGGCTCTCCTCGCCCGCACCCCGGCTCCTGTGCAGCCCTCTGGCCTGGGTCAGTCGCCGCTCCGTTAGGACCCGGGGGCCCCACAGCACCTTCCACTTTACACCGGATGGGGGTGGGGTCTGTCGGCTCACGGAGAAAGAGAGGACGCTGTAGGGATCCTTCTTAAAAATATTACATGTTTTATTATCCTGTCCCCAGAAGGGTGGTTTATCCAGAAACCAAGAAAAAAAATCAATCAGAATAAACTCAAAAGGGAGGAGGGGAGGCAAAACCATCAACTACCAGGCAGCCAGGCCAGCAGCCCACCCCCACCTCAGGAGGTCCCCAGAGACCCCTGCCCGACACAAGCGAGGACAGTCAGGAAGGGCTGGGAGGGCAGCAAGTCAGCTACATCTTCATTAGACAGCAAAAGAGGCGGCAAAGATATGTTGCTAGATGAATATATATTTATATAATAAATCCGTAAGTTAATAAAGTAAATAGTAATCCTCTGAAAGTTTTTATCCTTTTTTTTTTTTCTTTTTCTTTTTTTGAGTATTTTTTTGTGGGTTTTTGGTTTTTGTTGTTTTTTGTGTTTTTGTTTTGGTCCTTAGAAAATCTGAGACTGCAAGTCCAGACAGAGCGAGGCCAGGGCGCGCTGGGCCGAGGGCCCGCACTGCCTGCTCGCCCCTCTGCGGCACTGAGGGGTGCTGGGTGGGCACCTCTGCTCCTGGCTATCACAGATGCGGCTGGGAGGCAGGGGAAGGAGCGGGTGGTCCACTGGGTAGCTGCAGCGCCCTCTGCCGGACCCTCTGTTGGGTGAGGGCGGTTCCTGGACAAGGCACATGGGACTTTGGCCCGGATGTGGGAGGCCTGGAAGGGACCTCAAGGGCAAGGGGAAGGGTGTGGAGGGGCATCCCCAGGGCAGAGGGGACCCACTTTCCTGTGGGGATTGGGTATCTCCTCCACATAGATTAAAAACAAAAAAACACCACAATAACACATCATATATATTTACCAGACCAGAGGCACTGACCCCAAAAGTCTCCCTTCTCCTATCTGATGGGGGAACCTCCTGGCCAACCAACAAGAGAGAGGAGAGAGCCTGCCCCAGCCCCTCCCTGCCCACCCCCCCACCCCCAAGGCCCGACAGAGAGTGCTTTGCATAGATACAGAGTCAGGGAAGGCCCCAGCCCCGCCAGGAGGCCGGGAGGGTGTGGTCCAGTCGCAGGGGGCCTCACAGGTCGCTCTCGCCATAGAGGGCTGTGGAGAAGGACTTGTAGTCTAGGGCGCCGGGCACAGCATCGGGGCCCTGGTAGGGCGCCATGCGGGCGATGCAATACTCGGCCTGGTCAGGGGGCAGCTCTCTCCGCAGCTCTTCAGCTGTGATGAAGTTCTAGGGACAGCAGGTAGGACTCTTGAGCCACCCCCCATGTCAACCCTGCCAGCCCCGCACAGCAGCATGGCCGAGAGCCTTCCCACCAAGCCGGGGCCCTCTGAGGGTCTCGCTTACCTTGTCCCCTGCCAGCACCTTGAAGGAGGCAATGACCTGGTCGGCTGTGTCTGTGTCAGTGGTCTCCCTCGACATGAAGTCAATGAAGGCTTGGAAGGTCACGAGGCCACTGTGGTTGGGGTCAACCACACTCATGATACGGTTGAACTCAGCGTCGCCCTATGAAGGGTGGGTGCAGGGGACAGACACCTTTTAGCGGGCGAAGGCAGCCAGGTGGGGACCAGCCGACTTAGTCCCTAGGAGACGGCCAGGCACAGCCTGCATTGCCCAGGCCCTGGCTCGGGGCTACCCCTGGACCCCCCTCTTGCGGTCTTGGGAAGTGGGGAGTTGGGGTCCACTGCCCGCAGTCCCAGGCTCACAGGTTAGCTCTAGAGGGTGGGGAAGAAAGAAAGAGAGAAAGAGAAAGAAAAGGGGAGAGCGTGGGAGGACTGCCCCCCTCTCCCTGAAGGCTTCTGGGGCAGGGGGTGCTCAGGGAGTCATCGGAGGGACCCCAGCCCGCAGGTACAGCGCAGGCGGCGGGCAAGGCCAGGCTGCCCTGGCGGGGGAGTGTCCCCGAGGACATGGAAGCTCTGGAGGCGGTGAGGGGCAGGAGGAGGAGGAGGAGGAGGAGCAGTGGCAAGGGAGGCAGAGCTGCATACCAGGCTGTATCCTGTGGAGATAAGCAGAGCCCTGAAGTCATCGGAGTCCATGCTGCCTGTCTGCTTCTGCTCCCAGGACGCAGGCATAGCAGAGGAGACCAGGCCCAGAGCAGGCAAGAGGCCGCCCAAGTGCACAGCGGGCAGACAGGACAGTGGCAGGAGCAGGGGACAGGAGGCCCCGAGAGACCAGGTAAGGGGAAGGTGTCCAAGAGACACGAGGGCAGGGAGGAGGCAAGAGAGCCAATGAGATGGCACACACAATGGCAGGGATGGAATGGCGGAGAGAGGGAGAGAGAGAAGGAGAGAGAAGAGCAGTTAATGCCACGGTCCGTGGGCCCAGGGTGTGCATACCTGCCGGTCATTCTCCACATCGTAGCCCAGGCTGATGAGGCAGGCCTTGAACTCCTCGGGCCCCAGGGCCCCACCATGGTCCTGCCGGGCCATCGAAGGTAGGTGCACAAGGGGTGGTGTGGCGACCAGGCCGCAGAGAGGCGGGACAGGGGCCAGGGCCACATGCAGAGGGCAGGGGAGGGGACACATGGGGAAGGGAAACAGAGTTAGAGGTGACCAAGACGAGGTGATGGTCATGGATGGGAGGGCCAGGAGCGGCATAGGTCCTTCACCCTGTGCCCACCTGGAGGCCTCCCCATCTGGGCCAGACAAAAAAACCGGTCAGGGAATTCTCTCTTCCTTCAGGATTTGGGCAAAGAGGGGGTGCCACAGCGCCACCTGCTGGTGCATGGCTCAAACTGCACTTGTATGGAAGCCACACAGAGGAAGTCGGCCAGTGGGCCAGCTGGGAATAGTAGCCTGCATTCAGGCCCTGCTCGCTCACGGGGTGGCCACAGCAAACCTGAATCTCAAGAACATGGTGCAGGGCCAGGTTCCCTCGCCAGATCCCAGTTCCCGAGTGTGTTATAACTTCTCCCACCCGAGACTCTGAGGCAGGCTGCCCGAGAGCAGCTTGGAGATTCCCTCCCCACCACAGCACCCGGAGAGCTGGGACCCTGCCCACCATGGCACTGCTGTGAATGAACAGCAGACGCAAAGACAGGAGGGGACAGTGACAAAGAGGAAGGAAGGTGCTGCTTACCTTGTCAAAGTGGTTGAAAGACGCCCGAAACTCTTGCATCTGCTCCTGACTGATGCCCTTGGCGTCTCGGGTGAGGATCTGGTTCTCGATCTCGTTGATGGTGCGGGCGATGGTGGTGAGCAGCTGCTCCCAGCCCACGCGGATGTGCTGCAGGAGGGAGGGGTGTGACCGTGGGCCGGTGGCCATTCTGTCCCGAGTGTGTGTGGTGCTAGCAGGGTCAGGGGCTCCCCGGGGAGTCTTCCCCGCCGGCACTCTCCTCTACACCTCCACACAGAGGCCCATGGGCCAAGGCACCTGCCTGCTGTCTTTGTCAACCAGCAGTATACCCACTCCCAGGGGATGCCACACAAGGGCACTGGCACCAGGCGCTTGTGCCAGGACTTATATGCCAACGTTTTAGAGGCTCGTGACTGGCTCAGAGACAGGCTGGGGTGAAGGAGAGGTGACACTCCACCGAGTGTGTGGCTCGTAGGAGCATGCACCGTGAGATGCTCTCACCAGCGCGCAACTCAAGACGGCCATAGAAACCTCCCGAGATCTCTCACATGTTCACCCTGTCCTGCTGCTTTGCTGCCCAGCAGAGGTCCTGGACCCCAAGCGAGGTTGAAGCTGTGAGGCCACAGGCAGGGGTAGGGGTGGCAAAGGTGACTTCCAGGGCCCCAGGAAACTGCCCAGAGACACGACTGTCATGGTGTCGGGACAGCACACGGAGGAAACTGGTTTCCAGTGTGCAAACAGTCCAGCCTGGTCTTTCTGAAGTTTTCAGCACCACAGAGGTGACTGAGCAAAGCCCTGGGAACGGGAGGTGGGGGTGCTGGGCGCACCTCCATGGTGTAGTTGGTGTGCTTGTTGTCAAATATGAGGGCCTCCTGGATGAGCTGGTGCTGCTGCTCCAGCAGGTCCAGGTTGGGCTTATAGTCCACGATGCTGCGCTCGTACTGCTTCAGGTGGTTCAGCTGGTCCTCCAGTGTGCCGTTCATCTCGATGGAGATGCGCCCGATCTCCTGCGGGAGGCAGGGCCAAGGCCGGTGAGCTTCCCCCAGGCTGCCCGCCGCCCGCCACGGCCCCCTCCGGGTCCCTTTCTCTTGTAAGAGCAGCCACGATGGAGACTGCTGGCTGTGTACTTCACCCACCTAACTCCACGGCACCCTGGACCTCTTCAAGAGACCCAGACTGCAGATGGGAAAACTAAGGCTGAAGGACAAGTTACTACTATATGGGGCAGAGCCAGGATATGAACACAGGCTTGGCTGGATTCAGAAGCCAGGCTCCCCATCCCCTCAGGTCCCACCAGCTACACGCGTGGGGCCACGCTGCACCTGGAGCCTGGCTTCCAGCATGGCTGCACACAGCTGCCACCTGGTGCTCAGTGAGGGTTCGACAATGAGTCACAGACTGCCCGTGGCTGTCACAAGGGGCCCTTGTGAGCTGAGTCTGGGCACTCAGATAGGGACACAGAATAAAGTAACTGTTTTCTCCCCGCCTGAGAGCAGAGACCGAGGCTCAGAAGCTCAACATCACCAGGGTGGTGCCTGAGCCCTCAACGATCTTCCCCCTCAGCCAGGTTCTTATCCACTAATCCTGTCGCTGCTGCCCCTTGGCAGTCCCCGAGGCTCAGCCCAGGGTCCACTCTCACCTCCATCTTGGTCTGGATCCAGGGCCCCACCACGTTGGCCTGACTGGCAAACTGGCGGCGGAGGTGCTCGTTGGACTGCTGCTTGCTCTGCTCCTCCATGAGGGCGTGGTCGCGCTTTGGCACCAGCTGCTGCACCTGAGGGGCCGCACAGCACAAGTGGTGAGGGTGGTGTCCCCTCCCCACTGGCTGCAGGCCCCAGCCCTTTAGAGGGCCCCGGCCCACCTTCTCCCACTTGGAGTTGATGATCTGGGGGGTGACAGTGGTGTAGGGGTTGCTGCCTGACAGCTTGATGTGGTTGCTCTCGGCGATCCTCTGGGCCTCTTTGTGGATGGCCAGGATGGCCTCTCGCTCCCTGTCAGCATCTGGCAGGGTCGACTTGAACTGGTCATGTGCTGAGATCAGGCCCTGGGGGAGCAGCAGGAGTGAGGGGCAGCCTGGCCCTCCAGGGGTCACCTAGGGGGTGCAGTGGGGCAGGGCGGACCTCGATCTCCTCGATGGTATGCACGATGAACATGTCCTGGAGGTCCTCCATGGCGCTCTCCATCCAGTTGTTGAAAGGGGCAGCCCGCTTGGCGTACTCCAGATGCAGCTGGTCGATGGTCTCCAGCTGCTTCTCTGTTTTCTGGGTGTGTGGAAAGAGGCAGAGACAGCAAAAGGAAGGCAGGTCAGCTGGTGAGGTGGGGTCTGGGGTGACCAGGAGCTCATGGATGTGGGCACCGTCCACCCTACCCTGTCCCGAGGGGAGTGGGGAACCAGAGCACGGTGGGTGTTACGGCCCGCTCCTCACCTCCAGGGCTTCCCTGCGACTGTGCGTCAGGTTGCCCAGGGCGTCCCACTGGTCACAGATCTTCTGGCACCGGGTGTTGACATTGTGAGAGTCGTAGTAATCCAGCTCACTGTGGGAG
>PVIR01034863.1:0-16877 GCA_004026965.1 Petromus typicus | reverse complement strand
TTTATTTGGCAAGTAGGATAAACGTGGTATCCCAACATATAAGGGTTGTGAAGTTTCAATAAGCTAAAGCATACAAAGGGATTGGCACAAACCTGCTGTATAGTGAACACTTAGTGCCTGACTCTAGAAGGTAAAGGGTTGGTGAAGTGACATCCTTGGAAAATGCACTTGTGCAGAGGGAGAGAAAAGGACATCTGTGACTGAGACCCCACAAAGAGTTGACTCTCCACTGTTAGTGAGGGAGACAGAGGCGATAGCCTAATGCCTCACCCAGAACTCTATCCTGCAATGGAAGAGTGCTTTGAGGAAGAAGACAATAAATGAGGTTTCCCCTAAATAGGCAAAAAGGATGACCAAACGAGCTCCTACTATTAAAACAGTAACTAAATTGCTGTGTTTTCTCATCTGATGATTTTAAGGGGGATGGAAATATAATGCTAAGAGAAAGTCATGTTTTTGCTGCCATCTACAGATGTCAAAGTGCAATTTTTTAAATGTTTTAATGCACATACACAAAAGGGCATTGTTGAAAAAATGTAAAAAGCTGAAGTTCTAGTAAGCAAAATAATTTAGACATGATAATTTATTTTACTTTTCTTCTTAAAATATGTCTGTTTCATAAGCAACACAGCCTTTTTATTATCTCAGATTGTGTTAAACTTCTCAGCGGAAAACCGCTCTAACTAAAGAGTGAGCCGGACATGTCAGGGTAGATTAGCTGCAGCTGCGGCAGCTAACAGCTTAATAGTTGATAAAATGAGGTTTCAATGAGAAATGAAGTGAACTGGATTTAACCCCCTGCTTTCCTGCATGACCCTGGTTGTTAGAATTACTGTGGAGTGTGTACATTTGTCTTTCATTATTTAAATATGAGGAATCAACCTGAAACAAATAAAACCAAACTTCACCTACAATGTCACCTCTGAGGTTCCCTTTGCAGCGGTGTCCTCTCTTAGCCGGACACTCTCCGAGGTTGTGATGATGCTTGCACTTTCCTGTCTATTATTTTTAAAGGGTTCAGTATAGACAAGGATTATTGGAAAAGCGTTTGCTGGAACAAAAAGAAGGGGCTCTTCGAGAAGCGCGGGAGGACGAGGAGAGAGAGAGGCGACTGGAAGCCCTCAGGAAACAGGTATTTTGGATTTGGAACATTTCATGGGTGGTTTTAAAGAAAAGTTTCTAAGTGCTGTCCATAGTGTTATTACTGGGCCTTGGTTCATGACATGAGCTACATGAAATTTTACTTTCCAAATTAGGACACGGATCTTCATTCCAGGGAGCAATTAGATTTATGTCAAACTATTTCTACCTTCTAAGTATATTAAAAGAACTTTATCAGCACATTTTAAAAGCTCCCCTAAGATTTAAATGCAACTATATCACCTTTCGTTTATAAGCTAAATAGTATCTACTGCCATAGTGAAACCCTGTATCTAGGCAAAGGCTTTTACTATCCTTAAAAAATGTGGTCCAGCAAGATAATCCTCTTTGGAACAGGAACATCAGCTTGGAAATATTTCACAGTCAATAAATATGTTTAAAGCTACTTTTTTAAAAGGTATCCTTTTCTGGGCAGAAATAAAAGCCTTCCTCTACCTTGCCTTAAAAAAAGCAAGCAAAAGTAGGTGAATGTAAATAGTAATGGCGAAAGTAGAAATTTAAGAACTTGGGAAATGTGATAAACAGTTTTACTTGGTAATTCTGTAGAACTCTGAACTCATAATAGTCAATTCATCTCATAAGCTCTAAAATCTTCCTGGACACCATTTTCCATCTCGTTTCTCTTGTGTGTCAGTGTTAGCATCATGGCTGAGAACTCAGCCTCTGGTATCCTTCAAACCTGGGGTAACCTGGGCATCTTAGAAAAGTTATAATGTTAGAAAGGTATGCTGTATTATAAAAAGATCCACTAGAGTTCCTATCCTATGCAGTGTAAATGCCCTCTCCTCATGGTCATAAACTTCTCTTTCCTGTAATTCATATCAGTTAAAGGTGAACAGAACTGTCTTCTGCAAGATGTGAACCTTAAAAAGACAACATAGCTTCTGATAGGTTAAGCTACCTCAACCCAACTCCCATGTGAGACTACTAATTCTAGGTCTATATAAGACCGCTCTTGCGCATGCTTTCTCTCTTATTTTTCTGTCTCTCCTCTCTGCCCCCTCTCTTTCTCTCTCTCTTTTTTCTCTCTCTTTCTCTCTCTCTCTCCCTCCCTTCTTTACCTCCTTTTTCTTTTCTTTTCTTCCTTTGATTTCCTTTGCTCCAAGCCTCCTGTTGTGGGGGAGCCACTCACCTTTAAAAAAATGTCCCGACAGACATCCTGGAGTGTGGCATGGTTGTTGAATGTCATCAAGTTCCCTTTTTCCATTAACAGGGCCAGGATCACCTTCATCTCTGTTTCCTCTCCTGACAAATGGGGAAAAATAATAATAGTTTCTGCCTTACAAGTGTGCAGTAATACAAGTTCACATTTGCAAGGATTACAAGTACAAAACCATTTGTAAAACACTCTCAGATGCTACTTGCTTTAATTTCTAGAGCAAACCTTATGCTATAGCTAGTTAGAAACTTCACTAGATAGAAGAAGAAGCTGAGGGGGCACAGAGGTGAGGTAGTTTTTCTGAAGTTTCAGTAGTCAGTGTACATCGAATGGGATTCAAATCAAGGAGATAGTGAGGTGTATAACACAAGTGCAGTGTAAATGCTAAATGCATATAACCTTACATCACACTTTCTTCTGTAAAACTGACTATGAAGATAAATTCAAATCACAGGAAAATAAGTCCTGGTTAGCCTAGTTCCAACAAAATTCAAATTGTTCAGTCATTAGCAAATGACAGGACTAAATGTCACTATTACTAAGTACACTCTCATTCAAAATCCAAGTTTGGTATCTACAAAAACCTTATAACTAGAAAGCCTCCTGTGAGTCCTTTGAAAGAAGAAATATTGATGTCAATTATCTATAATCAGTGTTTAGAATTATAGTATAAGATATTTTAGCTGGGAAACCTATAATAATTAAAGTATAGTTAGCCACTAGTTATTTCATTACAGTTTCTAAATGGCATTAAAAATGTTATTTACTTTATGTTAATTCTTCACTTTCTGAATTGACAGGCAGGTGTGACTAAGTTGCATATAATTTACAAAATCAGTGGCTTCTTTCAATAGAATGCAGGTCTGAGTTATACAGGACAAGGGCATTGGTGCTGGGACGATGGGGCAGGTTTACAGCAGAAAGGGAACAATGGCATGTAGTGATTTCTGGAAACTTTGTTGTCTAGTAGAGTGAAACTCACCCATTTGGCACAATTCTGCAGCACACTTGACTTACCACGAGCAGTGTGCTGTAGGTCCAGCTCACTCAGAGGAACCTCCCTCTAGGAAGCATCTTGGGCTTGTTACTGTAGTTGAAGACTGCTGACTAAGAAATTAAAAATGAATGTTTTCCCCACATTGTGTTACTTTCATTGTGGCTGAATGTAGGTATTTTATATGTAAACTTCTCATGACTTCTATTACAAAGGTACATTTTATACACCATGCATTATGATGGTAACTATTTAATCATTAGCAAATATTCATGTACCATATATAACATTTTCTTATTTTGTTTTAACTGCTTTGTGGGTTTTTGCAACTGGGCTGACATAAATATTTCTTCTGTCTTTGCCTTTTAGGTTTTATCTCTAACAAAATTTCTTAATTTTAAAGGGTATGGAATATTTGTAATGTTGCCTACAAAGAGTTTGTGCCTTGTTCCAAGAGGCTCTGCTTTCTTTTCCAGGTTGCTGTCATTGCCCAATTTGATCCTGTTCGAATGATGTCAGACACAATAGCATCAAAAGCTAAGATGGGTATTGATGTAGAAGAAGAGTTTGTTCTTCAGAAGCCTCTCTTCACACTGCATACATACAATGAACAGCAGGTAATTATAGGAATTATCATGATTGATGCAAAAAGCTATAATGATGATAAGAACTAAAGAAGTGTGTGTCTTGAGTTATAAATTGTTTTCAATATTTATGCTTGAATACCACATATATTAGCATAATATTTACTTGTAAATGATGGCACATAACTAATGCATAATTGTTACTATTGTAAAATAATTAATAAGTGACCATAGGGGGAAAAACAAACAGCTTAGCTAAAAATGTTATGCATCTTTCATTTAAAATTATTTTTACTTTAAGAAATATAAAGTGCAGTGGGCCCTTGACTTCTGAACTCAATTCATTCCTGAGAGCTGGTTGTAATTTAAATTGGTCAGTTGCCTTTACAATCTCTCCCATGTATAGTTTTAGGTCAGACTTTATTCCAGGCAGATCTCATTGTCCTTAGAAAGACATTGGCCCGGGATTTCTCAGTTAACCCCACACAGGAAAGGTTGTTGTAATGTTTCTTCCAGAACTCTTTAAGGGTTAGATCTGTATCTGAGAGCATCAAGGAAAAACAACTGACATTCATATCAGAACTCAAGGCTGGTTGTAAATTAAAACTAAAATTCTGATGGTAACCCAAGTTGTCCATGTGTCAGGCTGGTAGTAACTATAGAGTCCACTGTGTGTGGAAAGTTGTGTTTATGCTATTTTGTTATTTAAATATTTTTCTGTACAGTAAGAACTTACATTCATAACATACATCCTATTAAATAAACACCAATGATACCAATGAGATAAAGCACAGAAAAGCTTTTAGAAATTAAAATGAGCAGAAGACAACACATCAAAGTTATAATAAAACAGTGCATTTTCTGTGGAAGAAACTGAAAGATTAAACATTTGTAGGAATTTAGCATTCATTTTAGTCTGTGCCTAGAACTGAAAAGGAATTTTGGAAAGAATGGAATGAAAAGACGGTGGTGGGAAGGGAGATAGATGGCTGAATGAATGGCTGGCACTGAAATTAAAGGAGAAACTATTTATTAATTTCAGAAATCTGAGGACAAAAGCTAAATATTAATTCAATTATGCAAAAACCAATAAATCCCATTCATCTGTTGCCAAAGAAATTCACTGTGTCTCTGCTAGGTGCTGCATGCTTTGCTAGAGAATAAAAGATGAATAATTTATTTACTAGTGGAACAAATACTTATGGAAAATATACTGTACTTTCTGGCTCTGTGTGAAATGCCACTCTGGGCTACAGCCTGTGAGGAGCAAGTGAGCAGAGGGCCTCCTTTAGCATGTGTGGGAATGACACTGGGAAGGGGAGATCAGCTTTGTAGTGGAAGGCTTAGGCTCCTGCAGCAAAGGGAAGAGAGAAAAAAGCTTAATCCCAGCCCCAGGATTAGAGAATATATGAAAGGATGTGATTTTGGGCTCTACCTTAGTCACAGATTTGGGAAGCTGTGAAAAAATTCACAGCAGATGATTTAAAATAAAACAAGCCTGTTCTGGGCATGCATGGGGAGGTGGGTAACTCATAAGGATGCATGGGAATGTCAGACATCAGCTGCCGAAGTGGGAGGGTTCTGGGGCTTGGAAAGATTGAAGTCAGAAGGTGGATGGATAGTCTCGAGTAGCTGGTCCATTGAGTGCAGGTTTTCCAAGCAGAGGAGGGTTGGCTGGGGTCCTTCCTGGGGAATCTTGCATGTGTGGCACACGGTAAGGGCCTGTGACAAAGGTCAAGGCAAGAGGCTGAGAACCTGGGTTGGAGCTGAACTGTGAACATGTAGTAAGTCTTGCTACTAAGGCATTTGACTGTTATCCTGTGCACAGATGTCAGATGGACACAAGTTTGTTATTACCATGCTTACATTTATGTTTGTGTGTTCTGAATGGAAATTGGTAAGGGGGTGCTTTGAGGTGAGGGTTTTTGAGATCATAGATCCAAAGTGGTGGTTTAGGGGTTGTAAATGGCTCTGGCTAGAAGGGAGAGAAAGGATAAAGGAAGAGAACATTTCTAAAATAGCAAAGAATGCTTGGAAGAGCCTGCCTTGTGGATTCAAACCCACATTGACTATTTATCCTTTCCTTGAGCTTGTGTAATCTTTTGACATCTTTATGTGTATTTTCTTCATCTGTAAAACCATCATTTACAAGGTCCTTATGAGGATTAGTGATAATAAACATGTGTTGTCTAGAATATTGCCTGGTACCTAGTAAATTCAGCAAATTATAACAGTAAGTGGTACTGCCATTGAGAACACAGAAGGAAAAACTAATTTGCGGAGAAAAAGGATTTGCTTCATTCCTATATAGCACACATTTATAAGAAACTGATTAGCTGCCTCTGGGGAAGGGAATGGGGCAGGTGGTAGTTTAAATAGGGGATCTACTAAAAAAATAATTTTCAAAATGTAAGCTGCATAATCCTGGAGCTGAAGAAAGGGGTGAATTGTTGCAATCATTGGGAGCCAACTGGACACACATGACCCTGGGAGGTGGAGGAGAGAGAGAGCAGGAGGAATGTACTGAGGTCAGGAAGGAGCAACCTGGATCTGAGCTCCAGATGGCCACTTCTCAGACACAAATCTCCATGCTGTTCTCGACCTTATCTGTATCGCCTCTAGCCCTGTATTTGATCTATTGCCAAGTTCTATCAATCCTTTCTTCCATACTGCTTCTGACAGCTTTTGCTTGCTATCCACCAAGTGAAGGCATTTATTTCTTCAAATCTACATCATTGTCATGGACTACTGACATCTCCCCATGACTCTATCCCTTCTTTCCTTGCCTGTTTAATTTATTCTTAAATTATGATCAGATTCATTTCCCTGTACAACTATAATGACAAATTATTAAAATCGGCAAATACAACGATCATATCGCTTCCATGCTAAAAGTAGTAACAAACACAAAACTACTATCTCGTTAGGCATCTTGGGATGGCCTTCGAACCTTTTAAATTCAAATCCAAGGCAGAAAAGCATCCTTCCCCATTATTCTCAAATGGAGCCCAGTGTTCTGCCCAAATTTCATTCCAAAATTAACTCATTTTACCTTGAGTTTGTCCATGATTTCCTCTCTCTATATCTCTTCTCCTCCCTATTCATTCAAGAAGACTAAGTAAACTTTAAGGCTAGCTTGATTGCATCTGGGTTATTTTGGTGGTACTAGAGATCAAACTCATGACCACATGGTTGTGAGGTCGGCACCAGAACCACTGAGTTAAATCCCAGGTCCTTGGCTGCATCTTCTTACCAGGGCCATCTTCATCTCACCACTAGGAGAGGTAGCTCCATGTTTTACTGTGTTAGAGCATCTGTTACGTGTTGCCACAAATTGTCCTTAGGTGTGGTGCTAGTCAGCTTTCCATCACTATGACAAAATATCTGAGGGGAAAAACCCAACTTAAAGAACAAAGAATTTCTGTTGGTTCACAGTCTTATAGGCAGAAGCTCAGAGTCACTTGATTCTGTTGCTTTTGGACCTACCATAAGGGGCATGCCGTTCAGTCAAGCTGCTCACTCTATGGCAGGCAGCAGGAAAAGAGGGAGGAGGGGAAAAGGAAGGGACGGAGGTGCAAAGAAACAGAGATCAAATGGGCCAGAGGATAGGATGTGCCCTGCCAGGGAATGCCCCTAGTGACCTCCTTTCTCCATGTAGCCCTGTCTCCTCATATTTCCATCATCTCTCAGTAATAAAATTAGGTTATAAATCAATTCATGGTTTAATCTATTGATAAAGTCAGACTGTCACAATCCCATCATTGTCCAAAGCCCAGCTCTGCACACTGTAGCTTTCAGGATCAAGTCTTCGGCATCTGCCTTTGGGAGGCATTTCAGATCCAAACCCTGGTGGCTGGGCACCGTCTGTACCTTCTTGCTGCCCCTGTTCACTAAGAGCTCTTTGTGGGAGAGGTTGCTTTCAATAGATTATTATCTCAACTTCTTGGGAGACTTCAAACCCAGGTAAAAGGTCTTAATACATGAAATCTGTATGTAACCACTTTTTAATGATGGCAAACAGTGTATGTTGACATTTAATATTCATAGAGAGGGGAGAAGAATAAAGCCCAATCAACTATAAATTGAATGAGAAACTGAACTCCTTTTATGTTACTCCCACACAGCATCAGACTGGTGGGATATTTCTCAGTTATTTGAAATGAAATCCAGCCTTGGAGAAAGGGTTCTATTGATTTTGTATTTCAAGTAGTACCCATGTATTTAAATTAATTTTACATATTGCTAAATGGCAGAGAAATTAAAATCTCTGTTTAAAGACTGATGCACAAGTTGATTTATTAAGGTAGATTTATTAAATCAATGATTACTTATATCTTATAATTCCAGCCAGCAACAAACAATGATAGAACTGAAAAGGCTTCTCATCTTTTAATAATTTTAATGTATTATATTCATCTATTCTGATATATCATATTCTAAAGAGTTTATGTTGGAAGCAATTAACACATTGAAAGTGATAATGTGAAAAGAGATTTTAAGATTTTTAGTAAAATATGATGAGCATGTAGTCAAAGTATTCACAAAGTTTATTTTTATTTAGTCATCTTGCAAAAAACTGTTCAACTAAAATGTGAAACTGATAAAACCTTTTAGTTTGAGGTATTATTTATTTATTTAAATTATATTTGTTTTCTGCAGATAATTTCTGACCCTAGACTGCGCTTTGAAATAGCACTTCGAGAAGGTGGACTTCATAAAACATTGTATGCCAAAGAGATGTTACCAAAAATTAGTCCACAAAGGCCTCCGAGAAAGGACATGGAATCTACTGTATTTAAAATCTAAGCCTCATGCTAACGTCCCTCTATATATAAGCAAGATTTTTTGACAACATTTTGACAATAATTATCATTCTCTAAAAGATCAGATGTAGAAATCATATCCTCTATTGAAACAACCTTGCCCTTCTGCACAATGATTAAAATTTTATGTACCATTTCCTAGACTTGAAGTTATAGTTAATAGTATCAAATCCACCAAGATTATAGAACTTAATTATGATATCTTTGGTACATATATTATCTTTTAATAAACTGCATTTGGGAGGTTGTATTATCTCTAAAAACAATCAAAATAGCCATTTATAAGAATTATAAATGATATATCTTCTATATGCTAAGGTTCATTTCACATTTCAGAATTTGACTTTTTAATTGTAAGCTTCATTATCATTAATACTTCTGTTGTTTTTGAATACTATAAGGGGAGATTTAACCTTTCTCTAAATTTAGAAACCAATTTTGTATACCATGTTTACTGCAATCATCCAAACAATTTCATTTTGCAAATTAGCCCCTAAGAATAAATTAAAAATAGCAATTCAAGCATGGGAATATCTATTTTGGTTTGAGAAAAAAAAAGGTATTTGTGTAGTTGTTTAAAAGGAAAGCACAGACATTTACAATATTTGGGAAAGTGTCATACGTTCTATATTTAAGTACCCAGACAATTTTATAGAAGAGATATTTCAAATAAATTTTGACTCTTTTGAAGAAGTGTTTATTCCCTCAATTAAATGAGTGTTGTCACAAGTTGCCATTGCTGCTGTTTAGACATTACCACCTTTTTCCTCTTCTGTTGAGCTACCTATCTTTCCCACCTACTCCCAATCCTGGGTTGTATGTGCTCTTCTGGCAAGAACAGGGGTTAGGAAAAAAGACAAAAACCTGTCTGGCTGGTGGATATGTGTCTTCATGATCCTTTCCAGCCTCGTGAACTTAAGTAAAACAGCAAGCCCAGCTTGTCTAGGACTATAATCCACACTCCTGTTTTCATTCTGATTTCCTCCCAGTTCAGCCTTTTGCGTCACAGAGACATTTCACAGACTGAAGGGGAAGCAGTTAACAAGAAGTAGGGAGTATGGAAGAATAGTGTTTAAATGAAGGGCTCCTCTCAGAGTTGTCATATTCCTTTATGAGCCTCAAATCATAAATCTATGGAAATGCCTGCTACATTCTTCCAAATGGCGAGGCATGGATCCTGCTCAGGGCCCTTGTTAACATCAACATCTAGACTGATGTCCTAAGGATCACACTTGAATTCCAACCAGGTAACATCTCTTATATTTCCCAACAGTGTACTGCCATTTGGAGCAAAATGGAAAGTTGGTTCTGATGAAAACATGCATTGAGATTTGGGAAGCATCTTAGCCATTGGCTGAGCCTAGACTCAGTCCTAATAATTTTTCTTTCTTTTAAAAAATGGTATGAATGACCCTTACCACTAATTGGGCACAAACTGTGCACTCAGCCCCAATAGTGCTTTTCATATCTCCACTTTGATCATCGTAAAGACCATATGAGATTGTTACCCCTATTTTACAAATAAGGAAGTAGTCCAGAAAGGTAAAATAATATGTCCTTGTTGTTTTCAATATTAAATTAATTTTATGAATTCTGACTAGCATGTTAAAGTGAAACTAAGTAAAATAATCTGAGATTCAATTGGTAAATAAATATGAAATGACAGAAATACTAATTAAAACACCCAAGGAAATACCAGTGCACACCTACCAGATTGCCAATGATGTAAAAAAAAGTCACAATATCAATTACTCATGATACAGAACAAAAGGAAGCATGATCTGATACATACTGGAAAAGTTGAAACTCTAAGTAAGGTTAAAAGTGTTCATACTCTTAGCTCCAGCATCTCTATCCTAAATATGCCCTTGAACTAGGATTCTCAGAAGAAAACAAGCCAAATGTTTATCAGTAGAATAGAAGCAGGATGTGGTGGCACACATGTGTAACTCCAGCTGTTTGGGAGACTGCAGGAGGAGTATGGCAAGTTCAAGTCTTGTCTGGAAACCTTAGTGATATCCTGTTCCAAATCAAAACATAAAATAGGTGGGGATGTAGTTCTGTGGCAGAGTGCTGTGATAGTCAGGGTGGACTCTCAACCAAATTGGCTTTTGGATCCCCACAAGGGTTGGCAGAGCACACTACACAAGTGTTTCTGGGAGAGCCGTGGCAGTGAGGCTGCCAACACTTCCACCTTGGGACCAGCCAATCATGGACTGAAATCTTGAACAAATTAAAGTTATCCTCCTTTAAGCTGTAGGTATGGAGTACTGTGTGACCGTGATGGAAAATAAGCTAATGCAATGCTCGCCTAGCATGTACAAGACCATAAGTTCAATCCCCGGTATGCCAAGAAGAAAACAAAGACAATATGAAAATTGTGGTTTATTCATTTATAGAACTACATATAGCAATGAAAATGAAAAATTTATATCAACATATTGTTTATTGAAAGGACCCTACTGCAAAAGCATACATATTGTGTTCTACTTCATTTACATAAAGTACAAGATTATGCCAAACTAATACATACTGGTTAGATATGTATACATAGGTTGTGAGATAATAGAGAAAAATTATTAAAATAAAATCATGATAATTATTATTTCTAGATGATAGAGAAGGATATAGAGGTAAGGATTTCCAAGTGAATGAAACTGTTTTATTGCTGAGCTGATATAGTTATTATCTTGTGTTTCTAGTCCTTTTCTAAAGTATATGTGTTTTAAGCTGGGTGTGATGGCACATGTCTGTAATCCCAGCACTCTGGAGGTTGAGATAGGAGGATCCCTGCAAGTAAGAGGCCAGCTGAGCTACATAGTGAGTTGAAGGCCAGCCTGGACTGCATAGCAAGACCCTATTTCAAAAGAAAAAAGTATATGTATTTTATATGCTATTATATATCAATGGTATAAATTCTCCATAAAATGAAAAGAGTACTTAAGAAAGTAAATTATTGAAAGAATGTTTTTCAATCTACAACCACATGAATTTCTGAAGTACAAGGTCCTGTCCCTGCTTGGGAGTTATGTTTACCTTGACAAAGACAGGATCCCTAATTCCTCCGTGGTCTAGTGCTTTGCTTCAGCTTGGCTCTGGTCAGTCTAGTTTGCTTGGCTTGTTTGAAAACAAAAAGAATATATTCCTCATAGAACTAAGCACTGAGATAAAATGTGGTTTCAGTCACTATGTGGGTGTGTGCGCACACATGTGAGCGTGTGTTTATAATGAATCATCACAAAGATGTACGTCTTACTGAGTCATGATCTAAAACAACTGAAAATCACCACCTTCAATCCCATGCTCAATAAACAATAAGTACAGTCTGATTCAACACTACATCTTTGAGCAGAATAGACATCTCAGATTGCAAAGAAAGAACGTACCTCATCTGTGTGTGGCTCCTTCACCTCACCAACTCTGCATGAATGCCACGACCCATTTCCCTTTTGTTACCTCCAGTGGAGGGAGCAGCTGTTCACCAGAGCCTACTGTTTCCATGTGTGTTTTGGGTTTAATCTCTCAATTCCACAGAGTTGATTTTATTCTTTTTCTTCTCTATCTCTTCAAACTCACCCTCAGCAGATATACATGTTGGAATAAATTCCAACTTTTAAATAAATTATAATTTTAAAATAAATCTTCTCTAACCCTATATTATTCTCAAGATACCTGGCTATTTTTCTGCTCCCCTTCTCAAGACATTTCTTTTTTAAAAAATTCAAATCTTTATTGGTATGCTATAAATACACATCATCATATTCAACATTTTAAAAGTTTCTATAGAAATTTGTTGTCTCCTCTTCCCATCTTTCAGTTACTGCCACTTAATCTGGAGTTTTGACTTCAGTCAAACTTCATATTGGCAAAAGACAATTGTTTTTCAGTTTTCATCTTACTCATTTTGTGAAAAACTTTGATTCAGGTGACAACCACCCCATCTTGGAACACACACGACGTGGCTGTGATACCATCTCCCCTTCCTACATGTCAAACTCCTTCCTGGACTCCTCTGTCTGTATTTATATGTGGGGCCCTTTAGCTTTATCTTTCTGTGTTGTTACTGAAGGGAATACCCTTAAATACTGTAGTTTTAGCTTTTAAAATAGGTATTTTCTACAGGTTTCCCCTTTCATTCTTTTTCACTTTTTGCAGTTTGTTCAATGAATGAACCAACACATATGCATGTAGAAGTTTCTATGCTAAATTTTGCTTACTTTATCCTTTGGTGTATAATTTAATATATCCTTTCTGTCCTCTTTGTCTTTTGCATTTGCTATAATTGTTAATTCACCTGAGTTGTCAACTGGACCATCTGTATATGACCTTCCACATGGCTTGGATTTCTCATCAAATGTTAGGTAGCTAGATTCCAAGATGAAACTAAGAGCTAACATACTGGAGAAAGAGTACAAGTATGCAAACCAGTTAAAAACTGTTGTAACTGACCCAACATCTGTTTCTAACTCTATTTATCAGAGTTATCATATACCTTTCTCTGATTCACAATGGTGGAGAAATGATTTCCACTTATGGATGGTGTTGAGAGTGGCAAGCTCACTTTGTAGAAGATTTATGTAGAACAGGAAATTTTGCGCCATCTTTGAAAATCTGTCACATTTGTTATCTGGCATGACAAGTTGTTCCAGCTCATTTTAAACATTTCTTGCTGTGACTGGAATCCATGTTTCCTGTTACAAGCTCTGGTTCTTTATGATTGAAAGTAATATTGCAAAGCCAAAAATTTGGATATGTAAGATACTCATAGCTACCAGTTTGATCTTCTGTCCAGATCTTATCAGTAAGCTTTGGTCAAATACACATGCATGTGAACACATGTACAATCATATATGCAACTATGCAAAACTAGGTACATATATACATTTATAGAAAGTTAAAGTATTATACCAATTCATTCTGTTGCTACTAATTCAAATTCCATGAGGTTTTTCTTGACATCTTCCACTTTACATTTTTAATTTTTTTTCCTCACTGAGAATTCCAGTGTTCAATGACAAGAATATTAAAATATGGCATAATTACTTATTTATATTACCCTACATTTTACACCCAACAGTTTTACAATAATATAATAATAAGATGAAAACAAAAATAGTTTTGACTTCACATTTCCTATTCTTTTTCCTTTGCATCGATATTATAAAGGATTGTATAAATATACATTCTGCTTTTAGCACTAAATTAAGCTTATTTTCTAAGTAACTATTTTTACCGGTAGAATTAGGCTTTTTTTTAATACTTGTTTTTTTTTTAATTGTCTGTATTGGTACATTAAATATACACATCATGATTGCACTCCATAATGGGGATTTGTACCAGTATAAGACACAAAGAATCAGGCTTTTATATCAGTGTTTTATTTGTCATTCTTTGAATCCCTTTTGCTAGAACACTAAGAATTAGTCATGAAAACAATATTTTCTGAGTTTTCTAGTGTTAATAAGAACTTGCTGGAGGTCTTTTAAATTGCAAATCAGTTTTTATTGGTATAAAATACCTCAGTTATATTTGATTCTCTTAGCATCAAATGTCAAAAGGTTGATGACGTGCACTTTCTTCTTCCTCACAATTATTTAATAGTTTTTGCCTAGTGGAAACAAGGATTTCTTGCCACCTTTTAACACAGTAGTTTTACTTGACTTTTTCTTCCTGTTGATAATTTTTGGTCAGTGTATTCATTTTATTCATAATATAAATTCAACTTTATTCTAGGAATTATTAACTTATTAGAGTTTTTCTTTAAAATTTGGCCTGTTATAGTTTTAATTTTGTCATTTTCCCTTTCATCTTTTCCTATGGTCTCAGTATGTGATGTTGGATCTTCTTGGTCTATAGTTTCTATTTATCCCTTTTCCTGAATTCTTTGGATTCTTCACTTTTGTATAGCTTTAAAACATATTCTACTTAGAAATATTTTCAAAATTGTGGAAAATCTGCAAACTGATATACCTTTCATCCATACCAAATATACTTCTTCCTTGAACTTATCCATTTCTAGATGATGCCCTCATCACCACATTTGCCAGACATGATATCTAGGAATCAGTTGTGATGCTCTATTTTTTTTTTCACTTAACACATGTTATCTATCAAGATCTATTCATGGCATACATTATTTCCTCAAATTGTGTTGCTGATCAAAGATATTTACCATACTTTGTGGCTACCTAGCAACACCCTGGTCGTGAGTGGTCAACCTCCACTATTAGGTGTCCGTCTCGTAGACTTAGAAACCTAGTTACCCCAGTCTGTTATGACATGTTCTCAGTCTATCAGAGGTGCTCATCTCAGAATGATAAGAGATTGACAGTAAGGAATCAAGAGTCCATTCTCTGGCAGGAGGAACACTGGAGCTTTTCAATTTCAGGAGAGGATAGTTGAGTACCTTCCAATATCTACAGCATCTAGTACTACAGTGAGTTGCAAACAAAGTGTGCAGGACTGGCAGAGGAGCAGTAAATTTCAGGAGAACAACTTCTAGTGAGCACTAAATATCTCTCCTGAATGGGCAGCCTCAAACACTGACTGGATTTTGCAGACATTCTAGAAACTAATTAACAACACTCTTAAAAATTTTGCATTCCTACTTAAAGTAGATTCAAAGGAGTTTTATTGTCTAGTACTGAGCATGCAGTGATATACTTTAGTAATACCCCCACCACAGTGTCTTGCCTGCTGTAGACAATCCCTCCATCTCTGCGATCTGTCCTTTCAACCACAAGTTCTGCCTTCTTCAGCAGGTAGGAAAGGAATACTCAGTTGCTTTTGAGCATCACTTGAACTGCTCAGTTCTGTTTTTCATGATAGTGATTTCTACTCAGAGAAGGAGCTGTTATAATTGGTGACAAACAAACAATTATACTAAATTAAATTTTAATTAATTATATTTATTTCAACACATTGTAAATAAAGAGCATAGTATCTAAGTCTAGCAGATGGATGCCTACTATTGGATATTTACTGCTCATGATCAGGGTGTTGTTAGGTAGCCACAAAGCATGGTAAACATCTTTGATCAGTAGTATGGTTTGAGTGAAATAATATATGCCATGGATAGACTTTGATAGATAAAATGTTTCAAGTAGGAGAAAAGAGATTTTTGTTTGGTGGGTTTCCTGGTTTTATGCTTTTTATTTATAATGTATTGAAATTATCTTCAATTGCATCAGTTCAAACAGTTTTGTTGTTTAAAATTTGTAATAAAATTGAATTTAATATAATTTTTTGTTCATGTCAGTCATCACCAATTATAACATCTGCCTTTCTGTATTTACTTTGTAGCCAAATTTCTTGCTCTCCTGTTAAGGAGCTCAGCTTACTTCTCAGTAACCAAAGTTGTGTCCTACGTGTAGTTCCGATATCTATACAAATCATGGAAAGCGCAGGGCTCTGCTTACCTGCCGTACACTTGGCCTCATTTTCACTGCACTCATATGCTTGGATTTGATACTGTGCTCATCAAAGCAGCTCCATTATCTCTGTGGCTATGCTTGATTTTTAGTGCAAGACACAGAGGTAAAACATGAAGCCTATTTGAAAGCAAAAGACATTTTTAAGGAAGCGAGAAAGATTGGCAAGTTTTTAAGATCAATAATCTTCTGGAGCAAGCTGTGAGAAAAATCTAAAACACTGACATTTTTAATACTTTCCTCACATCTCAGAAATGATGCAAATTGAAAAAAATAGAAAAAGAAAAAATACAAGTTTTGAATTCTACTGTTTCAGACATCTGATTGATTTATTTGGATAAAAGGGCTGTATGCTTGCTGACACATTTGAGGATGAACACCTGATAGATTAGGAGGGAGATTCTGGGGAGGAGATTCCCAAGAATTTAGATAACCAAGCATTTAGGAGCAGTGAGCATTTAACTATGACCTCAGGACAGGACCAGATGAAACTGTTAGAATTCACAAGCTGCTTGGGTGGAATCAAATGTGTCTTTTAATTCCATGCAGATACAAATCTGTGCTGTTCTTGGCATAAATCTAAGTCTACAGTGATTCTTCCTTTTGCACTAATCAGTACATATACACATGTTCGTGGGTTCTCATTCAGTATGTGTGTTTATTGTGCAGTGTTCACATCAGGGCAAGCATCTCTGTCTTCTTCAGCATTCATCATATCTTTGTGAT